>JAIUZE010071663.1:0-18108 GCA_022085475.1 Heliosperma pusillum | reverse complement strand
ATATGAGCTCTTTGTAGCTTGATTTCGTCCTTGAATTTTTCATTTACCTTTGCCAACACCCATGGCAATTTAATCTACATACATTTCCGAAGCCTTTAATGCTTCGAGGTCACCATCTCCTACACTCATTACATTCCCCTTCTTATCAAAAGTGGCACGGGATCCCTCCATTTCAAAAGTGATCTTCTCTCCTTGTACATCAATACAAGCCTCAACTGTATTTAGGAAAGGTCTTCCTAATATAATATAGTCGTCTCTACCTTTCTTTGAAAAGATGACATAAAAATCAACGGGAATAAGGAAGTATCCAATCCGAATGGGGACATCTTCCACAATTCCTGCTGGAGTATGCATAGTTTCATCGGCTAATTGAAGGCTAGTATTTGTAATCTTCATTTGCATTGGGCAATAATCTTGATAAAAGGAAAAGGGCATGACACTAATAGAGGCCCCTAAATCACACAATGCATTTCTGACCTTATGAAGACTCAATGTGAAGGAAATATTAAAACAACCTGGATCTTTAAGCTTTGAAGGAATGATAACCTTCCCTTCTACAAGGGGAGGTTCCTTGGGAATATCTTGGGTTGCTTCTTCTTCTTGAAATGTCTTGCCGATCCTTGCCTCCAACTTTGAAAAAGCCTTGTCATTTGCCTTCGTTGCTTCACCAACTCTTTCTTCTAACTTCCCTTGAGCTCTTATCAAAGTCATGATCAAAGACTCGAGACGGGATGTCTCCTCTCGTGTATGGGCTCGGGTTGGGTTGGCTAGCAAAGGATCATTGTAAAGCTCTTGGGGCAACCTATAGTCACCAATCATGTCGATTGTGACTATTAGCGGATCTTCACTCTCTTGAGTGGTTTGGCTAGAACTCGACGGGGTCAACTCTTCTACTCTCTTTTGGAGAGACATAACGGTTGATTTAAGTGAGCATACTGTAGAAAAGAAATACGAGTACATGTTGTGTTGTGCTTGTATTACTTCCCTCAACTTGGCATCTACTTGACCGTTTTGAAAAGATGAGTATGAAATAGTATGGGGTACATTAGTAGGTTGGACTTGGCGAAATTGTGGGTGAAAGGGGTTTAATGGTGTGAGTTTATTCCCACATCTTTGAGGTACATGCCCTATTCCTCCACAAAGTTCACAAGGGGTTGTTGGTGAGGTAAACGGGTTTAAAACTTTTGGACGATATAAAGTATTTCTTGGGGTGGTTTCATTTGATGGAACGGGACAGGCTAAGGAAATGGGTGTCAACATCACATGAGGTTTCCACTCGGCTTTTCTTTTGCTCTCCCCCATTACTTTGGGAACCTTCCCCACTTTTTTTTGTGAATTACTTGATAGGTTTGACATGGTGGATTGAGATTTAAACCTACGATGGAAAGCTATAACAATCTCTTCCCACTCCATTGGTTTTGCGGCATCTTTTAGACGACGGGTGAACCACCATTTAGCTTCTCTCTTTAGTGATAAAGGAAAGAGAGTTTCTTTGATTTGGTTTTGGGTGATCCCCTCCCTCATAAAAGTTTGACACAACTCACAAAAGGTTTGGATGTGGTGGGCTGGGTTTTCATTTGGCTCGCCACTGAATTGGTTACCTTCAATGAGAGCAATTAGAGTCATATGGACCCTTAGGATCCCACTAGCAAGTTCAAAAACCCGGAACCTAGGATCTTCTTTTGTTCGCACCATTTTTGTCAACCTAAAAAGAAAAACACAAAAAGGAAAGTAAGTAATGATTTTAGGTACGGTTGCACCTAAAAATGGTAGAATTGTAAATAAAAATCAGCAATACATAGATAAACAAAACCGTGCTCCCCGGCAACGGCGCCAAAATTTGATCAGGTTGTGTCGCAGTCCCGATACAAAAATAATTACCCACACTTAGGCTAACAACATAAAGAATGTAATTAGGGAAGTAGGGATCGATCCTCAGCGAGTACGTGTTAACTATGAATTGCTATGGGGTGATTTTCATTTAAGTTCGATTCATTTGGGGTGATTGTCTAAACTACTAACATGAAATAAAATGACAAGTATGTAATGACGATATTTAAATGACAAGTATGGAAATTGCAATAAAATAAATCTAATCTAGTTGACGGAAAGGAAAATGACAATAATTAAATCTAACTAAGAACGATAATTAAAATGACAATATTAAAAAGCTACCTAACTACAATAATAGAAAACTAATAAACTAACTGAACAACAATAAAATAAACTATCTAAGAACGGAAATAAAATGACGGTAAAATAAACTAACTAAAACGATAAAATAAACTATCTAATCAAGTTGATATAGAGAATTAGAAATTCATGTCAAATGATTCAAAAGCTTTATTGATACCAACATTAGAATTACTACGGTTGTGTAAGCCTTGTAGCGGTATATTCCTCTCAGATTCGTACCGACTTTTTAATGGGTCCTAACGTCCTTTCAGCCTGGTTAGGTCACTAAACCCCTATTGGCAGTCCTAATTCCCATCTCAACTCTCGTTTCTAAGACGGAAATTGACTAATACAAACAATTGTTTATGGCAACTAAACAAAGTTATAGAATTTGCACTACTACAAATACAGGCAATAACAACGCCCCATCAACAACGCATACTCACGAAAATAAAGAAAAACCGTTGTGGAATGGATAATTATTTTTCCGCGGAATTTTATTAAACCTAATAACAACGGTGTTAGGTTTTCGAACGTTGTTATTAGTTTTAACAACGGCGTGAACTAAAATAACCGTTGTAAATAAATTTACTAATAACAACAGTTTATTCTATATCCGTTGTTATTAATTTAGCGCGATATAAGGAAAAGTAATAACAACGGGTATGAAAAACCCGTTGTTATAATGTGTTATTAATTTGGCGCATTATTTGGCTTAAATTAATAACAACGGATATGATTTTGTTGTACGTTGTTGTTAGTTGTAACAACGGATATGACTTTGTTAACCGTTGTAGATAGGTAACCTAATAACAACGGTGAATATGAATAATAACCGTTGTCAATACTTTTAATAAAGATGAAAAAAAACACTTAACACTAATAATACTGTACTGCAACACAAAAACACAAACACAAAGCGATTATACTGCATCACAAAACCACAAACACTAATAATTTATTGATTTCCTGATCGTCTCTTTGTCATCATCTCCGTCTGCTATTTCTTATTAATCAGGTATTCTAATAATTTTTCTTTATTGATTACCTGAATTTCGTTTATTTGTGAATTAGTTGCCTTATACATTGCATTTTCTGAATTAGTTGGCTTATTATTGAATTAGTTTTAATTAGTTTATTAGCCTTGATAAACGACACATGTTTCACTAGTTTATTAGCCTTGATAAACGACATGCTTCCAGATGGTAATGTTCTTCCCGTTAAGACATATGAGGCTAAAAAACTAATTTGAGGGGTGGGTATGAAATATGAGAAAATACATGCATGTCCAAATGATTGCGTATTGTATCGAAAATTATATTAAAACTTAACCAATTGTCCGGTTTGTTTTGAGTGGCGTTATAAGGATAAGGAAGGGATCCCGGCTAAGGTGTTATGGTATTTTCCAGTGATACCAAGATTCATAAGGATGTTTGCGAATAGCAATGATTCAAAAATGTTAACTTGGCATGAAACCGGAAGAATAAATGATGGGAAGCTAAGACACCCGGCAGATGGTATGCAATGGAAATCGTTCGACGCTAAGTATCCCGATTTCGGCATTGAACCTAGAAACTTACGTCTAGCGCTGTCCACTGATGGAATGAACCCACATGGAAACATGAGTACCCAACATAGTACTTGGCCAGTAGTGTTGACAATATACAACTTACCTCCATATGTGTGCATGAAAAGAAAGTACTTGATGTTGTCGTTGTTAATTTCCGGCCCTAAACAACCTGGAAATAATATAGATGTCTATTTGGAACCTCTTTTAGATGATTTGCGAATTTTGTGGGATAGTGGGATAGAAGTATTTGATGCATATAGGAATGAAACTTTCAATTTGAGAGCGATGTTATTGTGTACAATAACCGACTATCCGGCTTATGGCGACCTTTCTGGGCATACGGTGCATGGGAAAGAGGCATGTCCATTGTGTGGGGAGGATATCGAGTCTGAATACTTGAAGTGTTCTCATAAGTATGTGTATTTGGGAAATAGGAGGGGCTTGGATCCTGACCATTGTTATCGCAAGCAGCAGAAAGCATTTAATGGACGTCAAGAACATCGTCAACCTCCTAGAATTTTGAGTGGGCATGAAGTTTATCAGAAAGTAAAGCATATAGAGATAAAATATGGGAAGAAGAACGGCTCTAAATTGTCTACTCGTGGGTATAAGAAAAGATCCATATTTTTTGATAAACTTCCATATTGGCCTGACCTGGAGGTCAGGCATTGCCTCGATTTCATGCACATTGAGAAAAATGTCTGTGATAATATTATCAATACCCTCCTGAATGTTCCCGGTAAAACAAAGGATAACGCCGCAGCTAGGGAAGATATGCAAATGATGGGTATTAGGCTAGAGTTGGCACCACAGAAGAGAGGTAATGGTACATTTTTACCGCCAGCAGCTTATACCCTTTCACGGAATGAGAAAAAAGAGTTTTGTGCATGCTTGAATGGAATTAAAGTGCCACATGGTTATTCGTCCAACATCAAAAGCCTTGTGTCGATGCAAGATCTAAAACTCACCGGGTTAAAGTCACATGATTGCCACACTTTGATGCAACAATTACTATCCGTGGCTATTCGCTCCATTTTACCTGAAAAGGTACGATATGCTATTACCAGATTCTGTCTCTTCTTCCAGTCCATATGCGATAAAGTCATCGATCCCGATGATGCGGATTCATTGCAGGACCTCGTTGTCACCTCTCTTTGTCATTTTGAAATGTATTTTCCACCCTCTTTCTTCACTATCATGATTCACCTGACCACTCACTTGGTTAGGGAGATTTTGTACCTTGGGCCCGTGTACTTGAGATACCAGTATCCTTTCGAAAGATTGATGAAAGTCTACAAGGACTATACATCTAATCGGTATCGTCCAGAAGGTTGTATTGCTGAACGTGCTATATTAGACGAAGCTCTTGCATATTGTTACGCTCATCTCTCCCCTGAGGAGTTAATTGGCGTTCCAAAGAATCGTCATAGTGACTGGATGACCGGAAAAGGTATTAGGGGCCGGGTTGAAAAAATTGTGGCACGTGACATGTTACATTTAGCACATACGTATGTGCTAAACAACGAAGATGAGGTGCAACCTTATATTCAACAACACAAAGATGAGCTCAAATACGATCACCCAAACAAGAGCGAGATGTGGATTGCAAACGAGCATAAGAAGACATTTGGAGAGTGGTTTAGGAATGTTGTCTTGGAGTATAAGAATTTGTATGGTGATGACATCTCTCCTAGGTTACTACGTCTTGGGTTAGGTCCAAATGCCAGGGCCACTTTTTTCAGCGGTTTTGCTATTAATGGTTATACTTTTTACACCCGCGAGCAAGATGAGTTGAGCACAATGCAAAATAGTGGTGTGAGTTCTGAATTTGAGGCAATGCACTTTGCTACTTCAAAAGATAAAAACCCTATTTGGGGAAAATGCCTTTATTATGGTGTTATTCAAGAAATATTGGTATTAGATTACATTGATTTCACAATACCTCTGTTTCGATGTAACTGGGTTGATAACAACAACAATTGTGTTCGAAAGGATAAAATGGGATTTACGTTGGTCAATTTGGATAAGGTTGGCAATAATAAGGATGATCCTTTCATAATGGCATCCCAAGCTAAACAAGTGTTCTATGTCACCGATCCTATGGATAAGAAGTGGTCTGTTGTACTATCTATAAGGAGTAGACGGGGTGCACCCGATAATGGTGGGGATAATGATCAGGATGTCGTGTTTGAGGGAATGGATCACTCTTCCACTGTATCTTATTTCGACAATGTTGACACTGATCATGATAACATTGAAAGCATCTATATGCGTGATGATCATGGTGAAGGTATTTGGGTTAACGAAGAAACTATGTCGGGCAAGAAACGTCCCCGATCCTGAGGTGGTTAATAATGTGAGGTATTAGCTTATATATTTTTATTTTTTTAGTTTCTGTTATTTTTTTAAATAACTATCTTTCTGATTTTTTTTAAATAACTTAGGAACGGCATAGTAATAACAAACGTAAAGCACTGATACTTTATTAGCTCGAACAGATTTGCATTTAGGAACCATAGCGGAAATCTTACAACCATAGCGGATACAGACACACACACTTGACACTCGATCAACATCTATTATGATAGGCTGATACAAGACCACAGGCCCTAAAACCCCATTACACTGCTATTATGATAGGCTGATACAGACACACAGGCCCTCCCGGCCATCATACATGACCACAGGCCCTCCCATCCCATTACACTGCTATTATAATAGGCTGATACAGACACACACACACTTGACACTCAACATCTAACACAGGACGTTGCTTGGAATTTTTAGGTGTACATTGCTTGGAAAACAGCCACAACCTGGTTGTAGGCATCGACGATTTCTGAATTGGCCGACTGCTGACCATTCAAGATGGTCGGATACGGCACGTGGAAATAGTCGACGGTATTCTTCAGAAGCTCGGCGTCCTCGTCTGTGGCTACCCAGAGGTATGGTTCGACTGTTGATCTATTCGGAGCAACCCAGTCGCTCTTACCATGGCCTCTGAGTTGAAACATATTGCCAAGCTTAAATGCTGATTCTGCATCTGCAAGTGATGTTCCAAACTGAATGAGTAGTATCCCTTTGAATCCCCAAGGCGCCCATTGTGCGTTAATTCTGCTGACCGAGTATCCCAGCTCAATAAGCTTATTCCTCAAAGGAGTAAAGCTTTTGGCAACAAATTTTCCATCGTCCAAATGGCCTGGGGCATTCATTAGGACACAGTGATATGGACGAGCAACATTTTGAGACATTTCAAAAATAGACAAGTGATTTAATAGTTTTGGTTTGGTTTATTTGCAGTGAGTATTCTTTTCTGAATTTATAGCATTCAGTGTATTGTCTTTAGTTTTTGTTAGCTTTGGTCATTGTTGAAGATTCCCAAATTATTTAGCTTTTGGTCATTCATTATACAGTCTCCATGTTTTGGTTTCTGCTGATATTGCTGTGTATAGTGCTTATGATATTGCTGTCTTTGTTGGTTTCTGCTGATTATTATTGCAGTGTATAGTGCTTATAATATTGCTGTATCTAATTATAATTAAAAAAAAATAAAGGTAAGCAACAACAACGGTTGTTGTAAATATACCCGTTGTGATTGATTATAACAACGGTTAATAACCATAAACCGTTGTCATAGTGTTTACTAATTACAACGGGTAGATTACTATAACCGTAGTCATTACTTTATCACAACGGTTTGTTTATAATAACCGTTGTCAATATTTGTAGATAGAAAACACACAACACTAATAATACGACTGTACTGCAACACAAAAACTCTATCACAAAGCGATCATTTTTCTGTCATCATCTCCCTTATTACTCAGCTATTATTTTTATCAACTATTTCTTGAATTTGTGAATTTGTGAATGTCATTTCCTGAATGTCGTTTATTTCCTGAACGTCAATTATTAGCAAATTTGTGAATGTCATTTCCTGAATGTCGTTCAATTCTAATTTTGCTTTATCGATTGAATAGCTTTATATTGAATAAGTTTAATTACTTCTAAACTTAAGTCAAAAAACAAATTAACGTATCAACATTAATATTATTAAATTATAAGTTCAAACGGCGCCACACACAAATGGCGCCAAAACAACAACAAACAAACAACCAAACAACTACAACCAAACAACAACAACAAATTAAATTGAGTCCGGGTAAATCTCCCGGATAGCTGCCACCGCTAGAGCATATGCATCAATCGGGTCAGCCTCGGCCAGAGCCAACCCTTCCCACTGCTCTACCTGGGTCACTTCAACGAGGTCGACCCCATTTGGGAAACAGTAACGCTCATGTTCGGAAGCCACCCATAGATATGGCCCAGGCTGGTGGTCCGTGCTCTCAATAAAATCTTTTCTCCCATGCCCGGCCTTGTCAAACATTCTTGCCAGTTTGAATGCGGACGCACGATGAGCATCCGACATCCCAAACTCGAAAACGAGATGCCCTGTAAAGTGCCCGCGATTATAATTTGGCCACATCTTCCTTATTAAGTAGCCATTTCGAATAAGCGTATCACGGAGTTTTTTGTAACTTTTACACACAACGTAGCCACCCTCAATATGACAAGGCATTTCTTTCATGATGCAAGCATATGGTTTAGTAAAAGTTCCAGACATTTTGTATGGTTGATGTTAGTATTGAGGCTGGGAAATTTTGTATGGTTTAGCAAATATGTTATTGATTAGAGTTGGGAATTTTGTATGTGGTTGATAACCTGCTTGTATTGAGGCTGTATTTATAGAGAGTTATTTATTGGAGTTATTTATTCACATGCATGCATTGGTTCACATGAAGGCATTGATTCACATGCATGCATTGGTTCCCAAAACGACTATACATTCACATGCATGCAGTACGTTATTGATCGAGTAAATGTGTGAATATGCAGTACGTTACATTTCCTATGTAGTCAATGCATTAACTGCAATGTGCAGTAACCCTATCACAACGGTTATGGTCACGAAAACCGTTGTGGTTAGTAATAACAACGGGTTTATAACCAATACCCGTTGTTATTGCTTAATATTATTATTTTTAATTAAAAGATATTGCAGTCCAAACCCGTGAATAAACAACAGCAGAACCAGCATTGATTAAAGCATCATCAATGGCAGCATAACCCCTCTATAAATATAGCCTCAAAACCCCTCCTTTAAATATTACATAACTACCCTAAAATTAATATCATCAATGGCAGCAGTTAACCTTCCCAACGATGAAACGACCCTTACAAAATTGATTGCAGATGAGGAGGAGGCTCTTGCCGTAGTTCCCGCTGATCATCACCCATTGATTAAAGGATCCATTGAACATCGAAGGGATTATTGGATTAAGAGGCGTGAAGCAGTCCGACTTGTCAACCAAGCGTCGTCATCATCATCGTCCTCTGTCTACCCACGTCGGCCTTATACTCGGAGGTTGGATGCCGCAAGAGATATGTTGAGCTGTACCCGTCCTACCTTATCTCCACATGCAAGACGTGTACTTGCAGGCATTGAATCTGTTATTGCAAAATACGAGGTTAATGATCCGGAAGTCATCAGTATCATCAATATTGTTCCGGATTGTTGGTGGCAGTGTGAGAAAAGCTTTTTACACTTAACCGGAATTGTTCCGGATTATTTAACATCTTTATTTATTTGATGTCGGATGAATGTAATGTACTTTATTATAAAATCTAGGTTATTCCTAATGAAATCAATGAGAAAGAATGTTGTTTAAAGTGTTTGAATTGATGTTCAATATTTTGATGTATTATTAGAAGTATATAAAAAAGGGTTTAGGGTTTAGGGTTTAGGGTTTAGGGTTTTTAGGGTTTAGGGTTTAGGGTTATTTTGAAGTAACACACGTATACTAATAATGATACTTAATAATTAAAAGTGATCCGACCCGAAAATGATACTTAATAATCATCACGCGGATAATAAATAATGATTTCTATCGAATTAAATAAAATAACCTGATACTAGCGAGCTAATTAATTTTTGGTCGGACAGTTTCAGGTTTGTGATGCAAAAACGGCCCGTTTATTAGCGTACTTGAATTGGATGAACGAAGTCGATCGACCCCAGGCCATATATATATATATGTATATATATATATATATATATATATATATATATATATCATTATTATTTAATTTGGGAAACATTGACGTACGTGTATATATAATACTTAGCTTGCTTACTTGAATTGCATGTATGTGCATTGATGAATCTGTTATTATTGCAAATTGTAGTACGAGCGTCGTTAATTAGAGATCCGGAAGTCATCATCATTTAATTATTATATATATATATATCATCATCAATATTATATTAATTATCATCAATATTATTGCAATAAGTAGTACATATATATATACGAGGTAATTAATAATGACACGTGCCCCCGACCCGGCCCAAAAGCGATCGACCCGAATTGAAGTACGTAGCTACGCTTGCTCTGATCTAGAAAGTGGATTGCCCGATCCGTAACTGCTGGCCTGGCCACCCGATCGATTAGTTTCAGGTTAACTAGTGATGCATGATAATTATAATAACCAGTTCCTTAATTAAAAAGAAAATGACCCGATTCGAGGTAATTGAACCAAAAACTAAAAATAATTAATAACTAACCCGATCGATAAAGTTATTAATTACAAACCCGCCGAATCTAACCCGATTGGAATTGATTCCCAGGCCAAACCCGATCCGAGCTAATAATTAAACGTAACTTACGCCTATAATATAAAATTTAGAGCAAAGTAAAATAAATTAAATTAAATTTAGAGCAAAGTTAAATAAATTAATTTAGAGCAAAGTTAATGAGTTTATTTCGTGCCTCAAATTTTAATACCGCGCGCGCGTATCTGAAAAATTAAAAAAATATACATAATCTATAAAAACGGTGTTTTAGAATTTCACCGTTGTTATTACTTTCAACAACGGGTTATAATAAATAAACCGTTGTCTTAGTGTTATTACTTTCTACAACGGGTGTTATTTAACCGTTGTTATTACTCTATAACAACGGTGATTTGTAGGATAACCGTTGTCAATAGTTTCTCTTAATAAACCCTTTAGTTTCTCTTAATAAAAAATAGTTTACAATCCTATAAGTAAATTTTACACACGTACATTATCATCATCATCCTCCTCGTTTACAATCATCCTCGTTTACAACACAAATCTTTTTGTTTAGTATCATCATCCTCCTCCTCGTACTCGTGATCATCATCCTGTTCTCTTTATCATCACCCTGTTCTCATTTTCTTTATCAGGTAATTTTTGTGTTTCGTCTTTAGGGTTTTAAGATTGAAGTTCATCTTTTTGTTTTCATTTTCTATTTATCGTTCTCTTTATCATCTAGTTTCATTCCTTTCTAAGTTTTTAGAGTTTTAGAATCTCTGCATGACTCTTTATTTGTTCAGTTACTATTTCATTCATTTCAAGGTCTTAGGGTTTTAGAATCGTTGTATGCATGACTCTGTTCCGTTACTATTTCATTTCTTTTGAAGGTCTTAGTGTCTTAGGATTATCATGGGTGAAAAACGGAAAAGAGTAGAAAACAATGATAAGGGGGATAAGCCTGGTGAGAGGGGTGCTTCGAAGTGCTCTGCAGCCCTTGCAGCTATAGCGGCAAAAACGCCGATGGAAATAAAATGGAGTGTGAAAGGTGTTCCTACTGGTCCAAATGCTAGCCATTTAGCCACTTGGATTGGAGTTACAACCAAACAGTTTGTGCCTATAGATTTAGATGATTTCAGGAATATAAATCCTTCATTGCAGAACTTACTCTTGAAACGTATAAAGGTATGATAATATCTTTAGCTAAACACCATGTTATTTTGCATAAGTTACTATTACATAAGGCAGGAAGCCGTATAAAGGTTCGTATAAAGGTATGATATTAGACAGCCGCTTATTAGTATATATGATGATGATGCAGGAAGCTTTCGATATTCCAGACTGCCATGATAAGTATCTAGTACGTAAGGCAGCGGCAGTCTTAAGGCAGTGGAGGTGTGACCTTGCCAAATTACACTTGTATGTGGACAAGGAGACGGGGCAGATGCATAAGAGCCCACCGACAAAGTACCCCCACATCACTCAGCAACAATGGGATAATTATAAGGCGAAATGAGCTACTGAAAAGTTTCAGGTTAAGTATCCATGTCATATGTTTACATTTTTGTAAAACTCTACTTAAGGTTACATTTTTCTAAAAGTTTCAGGTTACATTTTTCTAAAACTCTACTTGTATCTATAATTTTCTTATTGTCTCATCTACTTGCGATTTTATATGATTTGAAGAGCGTTAGCGCCAGAAATCGTGCTAACATCTCACAGAAGCGGGGGGTATATTATGGTTCTCGAGGCGGTTACAGATTGATAGAAGAAAATCTCGTAAGTAGCATCTATATATTAGATTTGTTTAATCATACTTGGACTTGATATACATGTATACATATATTATTTTTGAGTTAACGTGTAGGTGTCAAAAGGTGTGACCGACTTGAATCGGCATGTAACTTATAAAGAAGGGCACACGCCTAAAGGATCCCGAACATGTAACGAATATGATCAGGAAGTCTTGGCCAACATAGTAAGTATTATTTTTATTAAGACGTGTTTTTAATAACTTTATTGTTCAATTCTTGTATGTCTAACTATCTATTTATTTTAGTAACAAAAATTAAATTAAGTTTATTTAATATATTATAGGAGAATGTTCTGAAGGAGGTTGCGGAAGGGAAATTCACTCCGAGTGGTCGTGAAGACGTTCTTGCTAGAGCGATCGGCCGTCCCGAGCATCCAGGTCGATTGAGGGGCGTCCCATTACATGTCGGAGTCACGAAATATTATGGGACAACTAGCTCGAACACGAAGAAGAAAAATAAGGGGAAGGCTGACATGGTACGTATACCATTTGTTATTGTCATTTAAAATTCACATGTTATTGTTTTAACAAATTGCTGATTCTACATTTTGGGCGTGCAGGTTCAGTTATTGGCCTCCGTGATACTGAAGATGCATTCTGGAGGCAAGCCTTCCGAAGAAGAATTGAAGATGATGGAGGATGTCATTAAAAAGGGTGAGGTAGTGCAACAGATTTGTCAAGAGGCAGACACTACTACCTTGCCAATACATGAGGAGACGGCTGAGAAGATGGGCGAGGTACCTACTGCTGTCGAGGTTTTAATACCTCAAGCCGATAAGGTAAATATGATTTTTTTTTTCTGCATTTGTTCTTTCTAGCAGCCATGCCTTTGATTGGTTTGTTTTATTAGGTAAATGAGTCGGAAAAGGGGACGCAACTTGAGGAGACGGGTGAGGTACCTAATGCTGCTGAGGTTTTGATACCTCAAGCCGATAAGGTAAATATGATTTTTTTTCTGCATTTGTTCTTTCTAGCAGCCATGCCTTTGATTGGTTTATTTTATTAGGTAAATGAGTCGGAAAAGGGGACGCAACTTGAGGAGACGGGTGAGGTACCTAATGCTGCTGAGGTTTTGATACCTCAAGCCGATAAGGTAAATACGACTTAACCATTTTGAACCTCTGCATTTGTTCTTTCCAGCAGCCATTGCATGCCTTTGATTGGTTAATTAATTTTATAAGGTAAATAACTCTGAAAAGGGGACGCAACTTGAGGAGCCGGCTGAGAAGACGGGTGACAATAAGGAGGTATGTAGAATATAAGAAGTTAGTATATGCTGTCAGTGCTAAATCTGGTCTGGACATGTTCAAGTATAATAGCCTACCCACCAACAATAAATACTTGTAACTAACTTTACATTATATACTCAATATAGATCATTTATGATATCTATTATATTTTGGTATTTAGTAAATAATGTGTATTCTTCAGGCCACAAAACAGCGGAGGCTTGTTCGTCTCGCCGACCCTTCCTTAAAAGAGAATGTGATTGTTGCTCGGGCTTTCGTATGCCCAAAGCCCAAGGACTCAGCGGAAACCATCTTGGTTCATGGCGTACCACTCTTGCCGAAGCATGCAAAAGTGGGGATAGTGGGAGTCGTGAAGGGCTATGAAACCTGTAAACTGCCCGTCACAGTCCGCGACGACATAGTAATACTGGCAGATGCGGTTAAATGTTTTGTCCAATGGCCTCAAAGCCACATTTTCTTGGCTCGTGATTGTAAAATTCAACAGAATGTAGACGGGGTTAGAAAAATACATCTAATTTAACCCGCCTTTTGTCTTTGTTCATCACCTTTATAAATAGTGAAATTTATATGTTTTATTTTTGTTTTGTAGGTAACAAAAAACATGGATAAGTCTAACTCGATAGACAATAATCTTTCTACTACCTCGTCAAAACAACAACTTGATGAGGTATTTAATCAACTCTCTTTATATTTTAAGTTCTACTATCGCCTCATCATTGAAAGAGCAACTTAATTTAGTTAGCCACATGTAGGTTGTGAAAGGTAGCACACCGCATCATTTCCCCAAGCTGAAAGAGGTCAGGAGTCTATCCAGTACTAAATTTCATGGGAACGTTTACATGGAAAAAGTACGAACGGTGGCGATGCTGGAGCTTTATAAGGAGGCTGAGAGACGCATAGCAAGCGAGCAATTAATAGTTATTCCGCTCGAGAATGATATTGTAGGGGTAGAACGCCAAGCAATGCTGGATTGGGAAACGCTAGCCGTTTGGGCTGGCCTTGACGAGATTGATGTCCAACACCTATATGTTTGGATGAAGTAAGTTTCTTAATAAATTAAATCATGCAGTATTCTAATATTCTGACTAAGTAAGATATAGTGTTTTTAATATCGGAATTAAAACCGGCATGTAGGTACTTGAACTCGGTTGTGATCCCCGCATAGACCAATAATCCACTTCCTCAATACGGATTCATGTGCTCAAATGTTTTATCTATGCATATCGAGATGTTTTCGTATGAAGAACGTGTAAATTATATTGCTGGGGAATTGGCGAAAAACAATAAGCTCATTTTTGCCCCTTATAATGAAGCCGGGTAATATATAATTAATATTACGATTCCAAATACAATTGCAGTTTTATATGTTTGGTTATGATGCATGTTGTGCTTGTTAATAATGATGTGTCTCTCGATCTCTAGGAGACATTGGGTGCTAGCAGCGATCAATCCGACCACGAAGAAAGTATTTTGGTTGGACTCTTTGCATAGACAACCATCCGAGACCTTTAAGATGTTGATTATTAAGTAAGTTTATAATATACTGATGATGATTTGGCACATATAATATTAAGTTAGTAGTTTATTATTATTAAGTAAGTTTATGTGACTTTCGGCCTCTTTCCTTTTTTAAAGGGCCTTTGAGAAGAAAAGAGCAACCGGCAATCAACCGACAGAATATTCTGATGATGGCCCTACTTTTATTACGATAACAGGGGTACGTACGCGCAAATACTAGTGCATTAAACTAATTACGCATATACATCTGTCTTTTTTAATTACGCATTAAACTAATTGGTAATTGCCTTCTCGTCTCTTCGTTTATTATGTAATAATAGGTCCCTAAACAGCCGGATAGCATCCAATATGGATACTACTGTAACAACCCAAAAAGTACCCAATTTTTCTAGTAAAAATATTTACTAACACTTTTCAGTAGAACTTAAGTTTTTAAAATAGAAATTTTTGTTCCGAGTCTTATTTTGAAATTCCGCGTTCGTATTTGGAATTTTTGAGAGATTTCGTGAAAAGACCGTTTTTAGTCATCTTTGACTTTTCTTGACTTTTAAGTCGTCTTTGACTTTTCTTTGACTTTTTAAAGTCGTCATTGACTTTTTCTTGACTTTTAAGTCGTCCTAAACTTTTCTTGACTTTTAAGTCATCTTCGACTTTTCTCGACTTTTCAGTCAACTTTGACTTCCGTTGACTTTTCCCGACTCGCCTCACAAGTTTGAAGACCGAAATTTTACTTAAAAAAAAATAATATTTTTAATTTATTTATTTAAAAAAATAATAATTTTGATTTATTTTGATTTAGATTTATTAAGATTTATCATAATTTAATATAATTATTTTGAATTTATTCGGAATATAAAGAATAACTTTTACGGTTTTAACCGAACGTCATTTAACTATTCCCGAGTCATCGCAAATCCCGTAACAAATTCAAAACTCGACTTTGGCATGAGTCACACGCGCGTGTCATCGTTTTCCACTCACCATTAGATATTCTAATTGTTTTGATTAAAAAAATCATAATATCTAGATATTTATTTACTTTATCGATCCGTCAACGAAGATTACGCAAATCGCTCAAAAACAGACCGATTCCTCACCATACCACACGGCTCCTTTAGTCCTCTAATAGGGCTTGATATTTTCATTTCTTTTGATTATAATATCATAATATCTAGATATTTGATGTAATTAACTTAATCGCTAATTACATTTAATCGATTACTGTAAAATAATTAATAAACCTGAGCCAATTACGTAACAACAATTTCAAAACCCGACATCCCTTTTTGCCTATAATTACACGGCTCACACACCACTCTTTACTCACTAACAACTTTTCATTTTTCAACAAATCAAATTAAGATCTAAATATCACTTTCTTCATTTGTTCTTCGTGTTCTTCAATT
The DNA here is from genome assembly GCA_022085475.1 of Heliosperma pusillum. Taxonomy (NCBI): domain Eukaryota; kingdom Viridiplantae; phylum Streptophyta; class Magnoliopsida; order Caryophyllales; family Caryophyllaceae; genus Heliosperma; species Heliosperma pusillum. The sequence goes on along the minus strand of JAIUZE010071663.1, from coordinate 1,760 downwards.
GTTCTTCATCGTTCTTGAGCAAAACCTTCATAAAATCTTCATTTCTTAATTAAATCCGTCCTAACTTATATTGCTAGACTCTCCTCTTCGCTCCTCATCTTCACGTACGGTTTTATTTCAATTCCGACAAAATCGTTTTCAACACTTTAATTATGGAAAATCATATTTTAAGTTCTAATAATCTTTTTCTTGTCTTTTCTTATAGGGGAAGATTTTGAAGACGAGTTTGGAGACTCGTATATTTTGGGTGAAGATTAGTAGAAGGGTTTCTTATTATATACTTCTTATTATTTTGGTGCTAAGTGGTTTTGCTAGCTAAGGTAACAATTCCGATTTACTCGACGAATTAATGTCCCATAGCCTTTAGTTTTTGTTCATGTTATGGTTTTTATGATTTTAGTTAGTAACATAGCCTTTAGCTTTTGATTCTTTTATTTTTGGTTCATATTTTGTTTTGGTTCATGTTATTATGATTTAAGGATTTTTAGTTAGTAACATGTTAAGTAGTGGTTATTATTGTGTTTTATGAATTTTAACATGTTGGTGGTTCTTGATGAATTTGGATGATTCTTCATAATCATGATTTTTGTATGATTGATGGTTGTTTTGAATGTTTAAAAATGGATGTTGTTAATTAAAAACATGTTAGAATTGATTGGAAATTTGTGGTGGTTGAACCGTGAGGAAAGGCTGAGAACCGGACCCAAACCAGGCCGGTTCAGGCCCGGTCCAGGCCGGTCTGGGCTGGTTCATGGTGGGTCCGGGTTTTGGTCTTTGGGTTGTGTCGATGTTTGATTGTTATGTTGTTGTTTTGACGGGTTTTAATTATGTTAACGCATGCGGGAAATATTAGGAAACGGTTTTTAGTAAAGTTGATAAAAAGCCAAAACAGCCCAAAACAGGCCGTGGGGCCCAGTCCAGGCCCGTGTCAAGTTGGCCCAAAATCAGCCCGTGGGTCCCACCTTGGGACTTGTGACGGTTTTTGAGTTATCGTTATTTTTATCGCGTTTTGTAATAATTAGCAAGTGAGAAATATTAATAAGTAAAATATTTAATTAAAAAGGTTTTTTTCATTAAATTATTATTTCTCACATGTTAGAAATTATAAGACGAGATCGTAGTTTAATTTAATATCCTTTTAGTCAAACGGGTTTTGGGTATGATATAATAATTCACATGTTAGAAGTTAATAAAATAACATGTAATGAATATGTTGATTTTTATGTTTAAGTCTATGTGATAAAGACTCTGTTTCTAGCCGGTTTGACCAAACGGGTTTGGTCAAACTAAGATCTAGTCAGCCCCGTTTTGACTGATGACCAGTCGCGGGACTCGGGTCGGGGATTTGTCTTCAAGTAAGGTTGTATTTAATTAATGAATTAGCCTTAGTATATATGAGGCGATATGTTATTTGATTATGATTTATATGCAATTAGTCACATGTTAGGAAATGGTTTCCGTGACTGTTTAATTATATGGTTGGTGTCGTGTTGACTAAGTACCCATAGAGAATTATGAGTATATGGCGTCTTGACCATTCTAATTCTACATGAGTAGCTTGGACCATGACATCGATAGGCCCGTACTATCTTTAACGAGTATATAGTTCACTGCTTGATAGCTTTTGTGTCCCGGGCCTGGGGGGCTTATCCCCAAGTCGGGGCATGGCATCCTAAGAGTTCCGCTTTGGGAAGGGAGCCAGCTTAAGTACTAGCCATCTCGGCTTAGGGGGTCGCCTAGCAGAGGTTCTTGTGTACGGT
>JAIUZE010071662.1:0-34401 GCA_022085475.1 Heliosperma pusillum | reverse complement strand
ATAACTAGAGTTCTAGACATGAAAATTCAGAAATTCCAATTGGAGGTGATAGCTTATCCTCTTACGGTTCCAACGAGATGTCACACGCCCAAAACAAGCAAGTAACGAAGGAGATATGATCATTTTACGAAAAAGGGTCAGTGCAGTGAAACTGCACAAGTCACGACCGTGACTTGTATTTCACGACCGTGAGATGTGTCTCCAAATCACCCGAGAGCCTTCAACAAAAATCAATCCTATCATTTCAAATTCTCATAATTCATCTCTAATAACTATCAACAATCAATATTCATCATCAACCATCATCAAACAACAACAATCATTATCCATAACATAATTCCTAACTTACTAATCGTATTCTAAATACGAATCCTAGCATATAAAGCATGTAAAACACGTAAATGATATCGAGTAACCCTTCACCGTTACCTTTTCGCGTCTTTAAACGGTTTCTAAACCTTCCTAGTCTCCACCTACATACAATTAGATAATAAAAGATGAGTATCATTCACCTTGAGAAAGACGGATAATTTAAAAAGCGAGAAAGACGGTAATTTTATTACCAATACGGATAGAGGAAGCTAAGAGGGGAAGAATGAGACGAACTTACGTGAATTCCAATAAGGAACGAAGGAGATACGGTGATTCAAAGATGGATCAAAATTGGAGGCAAGGGTTTTTGATATTTGCTTAAGGAAGAAGTAAGGGTTTTGGTTTGTGTTGAATGAAATAGATTAAGGGAGTATGAGATATTTATGGGAAAATGTCAACAAAAGTCAAACTCGTCTTAAGACGAGATTCTCATGGAATCTGGCGGAAATTCCAAATACGAACTCGGAAACTCTAAATTCGACTCGGAAAATTAAATTTACGGTTAAAACTAAATTTCGCTGAAAAGTTTCCGTAAAATATTTTCACTATAAAAATAGGGTACATTTCCGGGTGTTACAGTCGCCCCACCTTTTAAAAAGTTTCGTCCTCGAAACTTTAGAGTAGAAAATAAAAGTATCAAAGACAAGAATCGGTTTTAAAAATTAACAAGAAAGCTTTTACAAGGGAAACATTTATGAAACGAGGTTCTTCTCGAAAACAGTTTAAGGAGAATTTTCATAAGTGTGAAACTTTACTTACGGATCTCAAGAATGCTCGTCGCGAACGAGAACTCTAATTATCCAAATCAAAGCAATGTCGAAATAGTGAAATCGAAATTCAAAACAACGTTAGTAAGTGCAGGACTAGTTATCAGACGTCTCCAATAACAAGTGCAAACATCCAACCAAACGCAAAATCCAAATATAAAAGCAAAAGAAATCCATTTTCTCCAAAAAGAGGGTACACAAACCATCTTTAGACTTCTTTGAAACGTTAAATTAGAAATATAATATGGAAATTTGAAAGTTTTATCAAAGATACAATCAAAATACGAACACATTACACGTACATAGAGCGACTCGAACATCAAGTTCACAAATCACGATAATAAAATATATACAAAACACGCAAAAACAAAACAAATCGAACTCTTAGGGATAGGAAGATTAAGATAAAGTCGGCAGGAAGATCTACAAGAATTCGACATCACTAACTCTACTAATAAACCAAATCCTCAAGAGAATGCAATTTACCCAATTTGCAACTCATCATTTTCAATCATCAGAAATCCTACAAAAATATTCCATAATCACGAAACTTCGAGTAACAAATCCCAATTATTCGAATCCAATTAGAATCTACTAAGGTCCATCGGCACGGAAGACTCCACAACTAACAATCCACATGAAAGATTTATTACGCACTCTAATCTTCTTAGTTTCATCAAACTCTTACTAGAAACTACCAACAAAATATTTATCTATGGAAACATGATCGCTAACAACCACAAGGTAAAGGACTCACCATGAAATCCTTTAATCCAAATTACTTCAAACTCATTATCCTAAATTTACAATGAACTTTCTGATCCTCGAAAGTCAAAACACAATCCACGCAACAAAACATAATTATCTAAGATCCAACAAGCCTCATCCCATAACTCACGACAAGGAAAAATCCACAATCCATCATCGATTATAATAACTCTTTAATACGCCATAACATCCTTAATTCGATCATTACTACGCTCGAAGCCTCAAATATACATAGTCACATTAGCAAACTATGGAGGTTACCAATCCTCAAGATAAATGGGTTCACCATTCTAACTCCATAATCCATAACAACTGAGCACTCACTATTCAAAGCTTGCAACGAACATTTCTCAATCTCAAACTATGATTCCTTAAGAATAAAAGAGAATTACTAATTCCAACCACAATTGACCAATCACTTGGCAATCAGACAACCATTCAAATCATTTAATTCATCTCAAACTCAAAATGAATCGATTTTCATTTATGACAATACTCCTCAAACTTTGGGCACCGGCTCAATTTCCCTTATGCAAAGTCCCTTTTAGAATCCACCAATTAGAGACATATAATTCCCAAATGACATACCAAGAAACCGTTATAGTACCCAACAACAACGAACTATTATCATGATCAACTCCATTCTCAAAACAACACTACAATGCCAAACTCCAAATCTAACATCACCAAGAGAGGATACATTATCACTATTAGGATTCATCCTAGAGCTTAAGTCCTATTTCCCATGATGAAATATAACATGAAAGTTGCTCAATCCAAGGACACATATTCTAGCTAAAGAATCCAAAATTACATCACGCTTATTCTCTGAGCCTTACAAACGGAATATCCAATACACTAGAGGAAAGATGAAGGAGCAACGAGATAGAAAACGATACGGAATCTCAAGGAGAACACGAGAATAAATAAGGCACGAGATTACAAGAGAGGAGCGTTGAAAATAACGAGGTCAAGAAAGAGACAAAACAGATAGTAGAGTTATGAAGCTATCCGAGTAAGAAATAAGATACGAGCATGCGATTTCTTAAAGATCAATCTTGACAAAAACATTCAAGAATGGAAATGAAAAGGGATGATGGCACGAGTAAAGGTTTAAGGTTAAATCCACCAAATTTGTCCTTTCAGGCTTAGGGTGATAGTAAAGCAACTCATCCCAAACAAAGGTCTCTTACAAGGGACCATCGTACCACAATCATCAAAGTAAGGTACACCTAGATTTAACAAATCGATTACAACCCAATTCATCCATCCTTTCATATCTCACGGAATCCCAAATGCGGAATTGCAACTCAAGTATAATAACATTCCTTTAGCACAAATATTCAACACAACCTCAAAGGTTTCTTTAACTGAAGGACTAACAAATACTCTCTTATACTCGGTCATTTTCGAGTCTATAGCCCACGAGTTCATTATTATCAAAGTACAACATCAAGCCAAACATCATCATTAACATCCCAAGGTATTTCCATCATAGATTACATCATCGAACCTCGCTCATATCTATAATTCTCAAGTAATATGGTTCAACTTACAACGAAATCTTACTACTTCAAACGAGTCTCCGATACCATAAGGTAAGATCATATATTTAAATCCAAGAACTATAGCCAAAAACTTTTCCACCAAGCCTATACTCACAAACACACAAAAGGAAACCACAAGACGTCACTTAACCTCAAAAGTATTTCGCACCTCAAGATATCATTCAAAACTCCTTATTTACACCAAATAGACATATCATAAGCATGGTCTTCAAACCAATACTAAACTTCTAAGTCCAAAAGACTAAATTACTAATGAGTTAAGAAGTCCTAGCCAACTCATTCAACTTACACCATCGAATATCATGAACTATTTACATACAAGTCATGACAAGCATCAAGCATTAAAATCATCAAACTTATCTTACTACCTTTCCTTAGAGTTACAACCAATCATCAATATAGGGTGAATTTAGATCTACACCATTTTCCTCAAATCACAAATTCATTCTAACACCACTAATATTCCACAAAATTTCAAGTTCTTCCGACCAAGTACAATATGCCACAAACAAAAGGGTATGACATCCATAAAAATGTTACAAGAGGAAGGTAAGGATACCAATGGTAAGATGGAGGAACTATTAAGAGTAATTTCCAAGAGGCAAACAAGATGGAAGAGAAAGAAGCACCTAGATAGAAGGAAGAGAGCATAATACAATAAGGATGAGAGAATTCATAGATGAGGAAGAAATACACTTTAATTAGACTTGTCAACCTTCAATCTTCGGTAGAGGATACTTCTTCTAGGTAACACATGATCCACCTTAAGACGGTAGATACAAACAAACATAACATCACTCAACACAATCAAACAAACAAGTTAGAACCTACCAAACATCAAGTACACCACAGACTACCACCTTAGGTCCTTAAGTCTACCCATCTCTCATTGATTATTTCAAGGTCAAGTAATTTAAGTTTAGGGTTCACGTGTGTGCGTCGGGAGCGATAAAGCTCTGATACCAACTGTGACAACCCTCGCGAATGCGGAAATATAAAACATACAAGCATGTGAATTATATAGCGGAAATATGAAGTTTTAAAACCTTTATACATGCAAGATAGAAAAATACGAGGAGTGTCAAAATATTACAAACTAAGTACGAATTATACTACATCAAGAGACGAAGTCTTTCCAAAAAGTTAACAAGTAAAAGTGTTTAGCAAATAAGCTAAAATCGTCTAGAGGTGTTTTAATCCAGGGACAACGCCCGCTAGCTCACACCCGAACCCAAAATGTCAAGCAAAAACCATCCAAGCAAGCAACCTGTTCATCCATGAAAAACATGAACGCCACAATCAGTGGGGAGTAACTCCGGGTTCTCCCAACCATATCACATTAAACGTACATAGAAGGAAATACAAAAGTAGAGCATGCATACATATAGATATACATGTGAGATACGGTAAGAATAGATAGGCAATTCGATATATATAATGATAAGAGCATAAGAGGTACAAGTCCGAATCCATCATGTTATACAAAGACTAGGGGAAGACACTCTTAGGCAACTGAATATGCTCATTAGGGCTTACATCTCACCGTTAGCGGTATAAGTTTGATAAGATTGAGACTCAACAAACAAACCATGCCAAGTCATGCGATGATCACAATAAATCCATCATATTATCATCCATTCAAACGTACCAAAACATTGACGATGCCCAATCATGCAATGACCATGAATAAAATCTGAATCACGCATTCAAGACGACGAACACAAAGACGAACGCTCTCAACGGTAAATAAACGCACTCACACCGTGTCATGTCAAGTATGATTAAAAACTCCACGAGATCACCTTTCACGAACGCATACCCGATTAATTCATTTCGTATATGTAGACTAATTTCCTCCTGGTAGGAACGATAGGGCTCCTAATCTAAACCTGGCCAGATTCTCGGAATCACATTTTCCGATTCGACATGCGATCACGTTTCGCATCCAAGACTCGGTCAATCATAGACGCCGAGTACCCACATTTTCGGTAGATCAATTCACGAAAGATGCGGAAAAGAGCACAAGCCTCATAACAAGCGGTATGCTACATGCAAATAACACCACCTCGCAAGTACACAACATTTGACGGCCGGGTCGATCAACGCAAAGCGTTCAACTCCCAACAACGTCGTCGTATGTCCACTAACACATGCATTCAAGCAGTAGGATACCTCCCCGTTCCGACATTCCAGCCTTACGAACGTGGAGGTAGCCAAGGGAATGAGAGTACAAAGCCCAAGACAAAATAGTGCTCAAACCGTATCATTTGTAAAAACCGACTCAAAGTGGGACATAACAAAAACCGTCACCAAGCATGAGAATATGGCATTATATAAATGTAAATATGATAAACATGAATCAATGCATGATACATAAGCATTAGACCAAGTTTAAGAAGCATAATAAATATGAAACATAGATCTTATCTCAAAACAACGAGTTTGGAAACTAACTAAAACAAGGGTCCACTTCAAACGGTCATAACTAGAGTTCTAGATATGAAAATACAGAAGTTTCAAGTTGAGGTGATAGCTTATCCTCTTACGGTTCCAACGATAGGTCACAAGCCTAAAACAAGCAAGTAACGAAGGAGATATGATCATTTTACGAAAAGGGGTCAGTGCAGTGAAACTGCACAAGTCACGACCGTGACTTGTATTTCACGGCCTTGAAATGAGTTACCAGTTCACCCGAGAACCTTCAACATACATTCAAACATTTTCACTTTTCATAATTCACTTCTAACAACTATCAACAATCAATAATCATCATCAAAAGTCATCAACTAACAACAATCATTATCAATAATACAATTCCTAAGCTTTCTAATCGTATTCTAAATACAAATTCTAACATAGAAATCATGTAAAACACGTAAATGATATCGAGTAACACTTCACCGTTATCTTTTCGCGTCTTTAAACGGTTTCTAAACCTTCCTAGTCTCCACCTACATACAATTAGATAATAAAAGATGAATATCATTCACCTTGAGAAAGACGGATAATTTAAAAAGCGAGAAAGACGGTAATTTTATTACCAATACGGATAGAGGAAGCTAAGAGGGGAAGAATAAGACGAACCTAGATGAATTTGAGCAAGAAACGAATGAGTTACGATGATTCAAAGATTGGATCAAAGATGGAGGCAAGTGTTTGAGATTTCTTAAGGAAGAAGGAAAGTTTTGTGTTTGAGTGAATGAAAAATAGGTTAAGTGGTAGAATGAGATAAGTAGGGGAAAAAGTCAACAAAAGTCAAAGTCGCCTTAAGACGGGATACACATGGAATCTCGCGGAAATTCCAAATACGAACTCGGAAATTCTAAATTCGACTCGGAAAATTAAATTCTAAATTAAAACTAAAATTCGCTGAAAAGTATCCGTAAAATATTTTCACTATAAAAATAGGGTACATTTGCGGGTGTTACAAAAATACTTTCACCTACCCTTACTATTCTTACAAAACTATATCATTTGCATCTCTAATACTTACCCCAAAATAAGTTCCTCCAAATACTTTGTACTAGATTGCCCTATTCCAACTCAAAGGTTCCCACTGCAATAATTTCACGAACTCATAATTATTATTCCATTTACACTTTTCTATTGCTTTAAGTAAACTTTGCTTTACCAATTCGCCATAAATATTTCTTCCAATTCACACCTATCACAATTACTCTTTATCCCAAAGGTTCGCTGTCAGTATTTAGTCCATGATCCCAAACACAACAACAAGCTGCTACGCACAACAAGAAATAGGGTCTTCAGCGTCAAAAATATACCGACTGCGTCTAAAACAGTCTGTAATTTGTATATCCGACCGACATCGGTCGGTAAATAAAAAATGGTAGCTAATATACCGACCGACTGCGTAACAGTCGGTAACAAGTCATGCAGTCGGTATATTTACTTTAGTGCCGACCAAATAGTCTATTTTACCGACCGTTTAGTGTTCGGTCGGTACCTATATATTAGTAAACAATATCAGAGTGCCTCTTCCTTCCTCGTTCATTCAATTGACATCCTTCCAAATCAAAAACACGGGACCCAATGGTGACCCATCCTTACGGCGACCCACTCGTGACCCACCCTTACGGCGACCCACTCCCACAGGCGACCCACCGTTACCGGCTATGGCACCATCTTCGAGGACCCACACCTGTAACACCCGCAATTGTACCCTATTTTTATAGTAAAAATATTATACGGATACTTTTCAGCGAAATTTAGTTTTTGTTTAGAATTAAATTTCCCGTGTCTAGTTTAGAATTTCCGAGTTCGTTTTCGGACTTTATGCGAGAATTCGAGTAAGTTACGTCTTAAGGCGTAATGGGCTTTTTCCCATATGTTTTTCCACTTACTCCATATACTTCTTCATATACTCTCCCATAACCTTAAGCTCCCTCACAACTCAAACTTCTTCTTCCTCACCAAGTAATCCCCAAAACCTAGCCTCCATATTTGATCCATCTTAAAATCGTCGCTACTCATTCAATTCTCGCTCAAATTCACCTAGGTTCGTCTCATTCTTTCCCTCTCATCGTCCTCTATTCGTATTGGTAATAAAATTACCGTCTTTCTCGCTTTTCAATTTATCCGTCTTTCTCAAGGTGAATTATATTAATCTTTTATTATCTAATTGTAGGTGGTGACCTCCAAGATCCCGACAAAGACTACTTCTTGATAGAAGAGGACATTGACGCGGATTGAAGACGCGAAAACGTAATGGTGAAGGGTTAATCGATATCATTTACGTGTTTTCTGAGTTTTCTATGTTAGGAATCGTATTTAGAATATGATTAGTAATCTTAGGAATTGTGTTGTTGATGATGGTTGTTGTTAGTTGATAACTGATATGAGAATTGATGATTTGTGATAGATGATGTTGTGTTATGCCTTAGTGAAATTGTGAAATTCGTGTATTCGTGCCTGAGACCAGGACGCTGGAAATGTTCCCTGGACGCTGGCAGCGTCGTAGGACGCTGGCAGCGTGTCTTACTGCCAGTTTTCCCAAGATTGAACTTTGAAATTCTAATTCCTGCCTTGACTTTCCTTGCCCCTTTGGACTTAGTTTTCTTGCATTGATGTTTGGTTTGTAGCCCACTCCAATTGACGGGTTTAGGTCTCGGGTCTCGGCTTTGACCTTGACTTTTGTTGACTTTCGAGTTTGACTTTATAAGTTGACTTTAAATATCAATGTTTCGAACATATGATAATTCCTTCGCTTGTATCGCATGTTTTGTGACGGTTTTTTATATGTCCCACTTTGAGTCGGTTTTACAAATGTTACGGTTTGAGCACTAATTTTCTATGTGCTTTGTACTCTCATTCCCTTGGCTACCTCCACGTTCGTAAGGCTGGAATGTCGGAACGGGGAGTGTATCCTTACTGCTTAAGTACATGTGTTATTGGGCATATGACGACGTTGTTGGGAGGCGAACACTTTGCGTTGATCGACCCGGCCGTCAAATGTTGTATACTTGCGAGGTGGTGTCATTTGCATGTAGCGTACCGCTTGTTATGAGGCTTGTGCTCTTTTCCGCCTCTTTCGTGAAGTTTGACCGAATTTGGGGTAGGTACTCGGCGTCTATGAATGACCGAGTCTTGGATGCGAAACGTTATCGCTTGTCGAATCGGAAAATGGTTTATTCCGAGAGTCTGCCAGGTTTAGACTAGGACCGGGTATTTATATCGTCGTCCTACCAGGAGGAAATTAGTCTACATATACGAAATGTAGCATCGTGTATGCGTTCAGGGAAATGTTATCCCGTGGATGCCTTTTAATCATACTTGCCATGTACACGGTGCTAGTGCGTTTCATTTACCGTGGGAGATGTCGTCAATGTATTTGTATGTTTGGATGGATGATTATATAATTGATTATTCGTGATCGTTGGATGACTTGGCATGGTTTGTTTGTCGAGTCTCAATATTATCAAACTTATGCCGGTAACGGTGAGATGCAAGCCCTAGTGTGACTGTATGGTTGCCTAAGAGTGTCGTCCCCGAGTCTTTGAATCATATGATGGTTACGGTTTTGTACTTCGTGTGTCGATATCCTTATATATTGAATTGCCTATTTATTCTTCTCGTATTTCACATGTATATCTATATATTGCAACAAAACTTGTTGCATTGTCACTCGTTTTTGTGCTAATACAAACGTCCATGGGAATGTCTAAGTACACATCCCAAATGAAGGCAATTTAGGGGATCAACATTAGCATCTTGAGCTTTCAATTGTACGGGCCTGACTTTCAAGCTTCATATTTCAAGTTCTACTCGTGCAAATCCTTTGATTCTTGAGTCATTGGAAAGCTTATGATCTTGGGTATACAATGAATTTAGAATCAGCCCAATACCAGGTACGTAGTTTGAGTTATGGCTGCTACAAGATATCCCCTACAGAAGAGTGCAATGTAGAGATCAGTCTGACCCCCTCTTGCCAAATGGATCATAACTGAAGATTGGAGCATGCTATTTGTGTGATTCCAAATGGAGGGGAAAGATAACTCATTTAGCTTTCAAATGGCGCCTTGGGGTACTCCTACATCATCCTAAAGAGAAAGTTATGGCCTGAGCAAAACGGGTATAGTTAGTGGCAAGTCTGTTGGGTATGTGATTAAGACCAATCTGCACTCAAAGTTGCATAACTCAAAATCTACTGAATGTTTAGGGGTGATTCTTTTTGGAGGAGAAAGCTAACATCCATAGCTTTCAAATGAGCTATCATGGGGTTTCAAATTCATCCTGAGCAGAGAGTTATGAGTGTTACAAAATGCAATCAGAAGGGTCCATGTCCTATCTCACCCGGTTCAGGTCCAACATCAAAGAGCTTCGTCCAAGGCAACCCCTATTGTGAATTAAGTTGTTCCAAGGCCTAATACTCTTATTTTAGGGTCTTAGGAAGATAAAAGTCCAGGAAAGTATTTACTAATTCACAATAAAAGAGCAGGTTTAGCTAAGAACAAACAAATGGGTCCAGATAGGGACATTTCAGCATTGTCTTGTACCAAGGCTGTTTTGGGTGCTATATTTGGCTAGGCAAGACAAGGGCACGACTTGAAAGACATCCTAACCCTTTGTACTTGAAGATGGTAGCTGCCAAGCCCAAGCTCCAAGGTCTTACACATCTTAATTGACCTTGCACAACAAGACAAAGAGGAGCAGCCTGTTTTCTGTCTTATGCTTTATGCTTTATTACTTTATGCTTTTGTATCCTAGTTAGTATTCTGATTTGTGTAAGGCCAAGGCCACGACTTATTGTACATTAGATGATGCATTTGAGACCCTTAGATGTGTCTCTCTTGGCCTATATAAGCCTTGCTTTGTAACCTAATGAAATCAGATTTGATGAATGAATGAAAATTGAAACCTTTGTTTCCAATTTCTAAACTCATGGCTTTGTGCTTGAGTCCCTTCTTTGCTTAGTGCTAGAAGAGTGTTGTTTGAGTCTTTGCTGAGTTGCTGGAGTCAATCATCACAACCTCTATCCATTGGCTTTGTGCTTTGGAAGAGCACTATCTTGTTCTTACTTCTTTTTCTTATAAAATTCAGAAACTTTCAACACAACAACAAGTCCAATTCAAGTCCTTTGTGTCTTCATTTGTGTGTGTGTCTTACAAGCAATAAAACCTACATAAATCTCTACTTTCCTGAGTATTTACGTTGCAATTGGTAATCAGAGCTTTGGTTTGAGAGTCATCTTACACCTACCTACATTATAAACACAAAACAACCTTTTTTCTAGAGAGGAGTGCAATCTGATTTATGTGAGTAAATCAGTAGCAATGTTTGTAATGCCTTATGTTCCATGTCAAAGAATGAAGCCTTGTGACCTTGGTTCCATCTCCAAGTCCTTAGAAGAAGCTATGGGGAAGTTGCAAGCTCTTACAAAAGGGTATGAAGGTGATGTGCTTCCAAAGAAGACAACCAGCAACTATGGTGATCCAAGGGAGCCTAAACCACCTGATTTGTACCAAGGGAAGTACCACCTGCCACATGAGTGTTCTAAGCCCTCTCCTACCCTTGGGAGAAAAGGTAAAACACCATTACTTCCTTCCTTTAATGGTGAAAACAGTAGAGCATTTGTGTCTTAGTTGTATGATGTTGAATGCTACTTTGAGCACAAGTGTTATTCTGAAAAAAGGAAGCTTGAACTTGTTGTGTCTTGTTTAGAGGATAGTGCTTTGTTATGGTACAAGGTCCTTATAATTTCAAGGAGGAATTAAAGGAAGGGTATGATTAGGTCATGGCATAAACTTGAAAGGAACATGAGACTAAGGTTTCTACCTTGTTCTACCATGGATAGTTTGTGGACTGAATTTAAGACTCTTAAGCAAAATTCCTTGAGTGTTCATGAGTATGCTAAGTTGTTTGAAGAGTTAAGCTTTGTTTGTGATATGAATGATGAGGTTGTGCAAAAGGGAGTCAAATTTTACCATGGCTTAAAATCTGAAATTGCAAAGAGAATTGATTTAGAAGTGTTGTATCCATATGATGATTTGCTTGAGTTAGCCTTATATGTTGAGAAGATCTTAGTAAGGCCTAGAAATCATGAGGTCTTAACTAAAGGGGATAGTTTAGAAGCCATCAAAACAGTTGGGAAAGATAAGAGTTTAGGCCAAATGGTTGTTGTGTCATGCTTGGATGTTGCGTGTCCTAAGTCTAAGCTTAAACCAAAGGTCATGAGTACATGTGCTGAAGTGAAACGGTCATGTAGTGCTATCATTGAGAACCCATGTTTTGAAAATAAAACCTCCTTGAACTCAACCTATGAGCCTACTAATGACGAAGAGAATAGCCTTGTCCTTTCTTGTGGAGCCATCAATGAGCAAGCTACTGATTTGGGTCCTATAGAGGTGATTGTCGACCAAGGACTACTTGAGCATCAAACCATGAAGTTTGGACAGTCCATGGTCATGTTCAATGGTGGTAGTTGTTGGGAGTCGATCAAGGGTGAAGCAAAAGGAGTGTATTGGGTTGTTCCATGCTCAAGAGTGCCAAATCTGATCTCCTACACAAGCCATGATTCTTGCTTCTTAACATTAATCTTGGGAGGTATATCTTGTGCTCTTGCATCTCCACACTTTCATTCTTACATGTTGATGAGGTTGCAAGTTATTCTTGCTCATTTGGGTGCTACCTCATACATGTTAAGGAATGAAATTGATCAATCTAAACCCTACTGTCCAGCTACGATCTTCTTGTGTTTTAAGATGAGTAATGTTCAAATTGTTTGGGAGAACTTGTTGGGATTATGTGGAACACCAAGGGGAGGTTCACTACTTGATGTTGCTCAAGTTTTAGTTCATTTGGTGTTGTGTATGATGAGTCCAATGCACAAAAACAATAGCTGCCCACTTGAAGTTTTCTCGTGTTCTACTTGTTGTATAAGCACTTCTTTGGATGCGTGCTATGTGAGTGATGCTTGTTTTGATGTGAGTGACCCTTTGTATAACTTGATATCTACTCAAGAGGAGCTGAATGTGAGAGGAGGTACCCTAGGGGCTGATTTGCTTCTTGCTTATGCTTCACTTAAGGAGTGTTGGTCACCTAAGGATGTTAGGAGAGTAGTCAATGAGAACAAACCAAGCTTGGGGTGCAAATATGAACATTCTGATTTCGGTGCTACAAGTATTGGGATACTCGATGCGAAGTTGAGTCCAAAGCTTGTCATGAGTACATTTCATCCAGGTAGAACAACATCCTCAAATGATAGACAAGCTCATGATACTACAAGAAGAATGAGGGTAGATGTGAAGTCTAGGGAGGATGTCATACACCTCACATTTGATCCCGGAGGAACAAGCAATACTTGGTTGGGTATGCAATCTGAACTTGGGAATGGTACCACATATCTCATGCAATTCACCATTCTAGTCTATGATCCGGGAGGAGGCCATGATAGTCCATCTTTGAAGTTGTACTTGATCTTTTGAAGAGTAGGAGAACACAACCCTTGGCAACAAGTCTTTTGATTTTGATCCAACAGAATTTGAGGACAAATTCTGTTGAAGAAGGGGAGTTTGCAACAAAACTTGTTGCATTGTCACTCGTTTTTGTGCTAATACAACCGTCCATGGGAATGTCTAAGTACACATCCCAAATGAAGGCAATTTAGGGGATCAACATTAGCATCTTGAGCTTTCAATTTTACGGGCCTGACTTTCAAGCTTCATATTTCAAGTTCTACTCGTGCAAATCCTTTGATTCTTGAGTCATTGGAAAGCTTATGATCTTGGGTATACAATGAATTTAGAATCAGCCCAATACCAGGTACGTAGTTTGAGTTATGGCTGCTACAAGATATCCCCTACAGAAGAGTGCAATGTAGAGATCAGTCTGACCCCCTCTTGCCAAATGGATCATAACTGAAGATTGGAGCATGCTATTTGTGTGATTCCAAATGGAGGGGAAAGATAACTCATTTAGATTTCAAATGGCGCCTTGGGGTACTCCTACATCATCCTAAAGAGAAAGTTATGGCCTGAGCAAAACGGGTATAGTTAGTGGCAAGTCTGTTGGGTATGTGATTAAGACCAATCTGCACTCAAAGTTGCATAACTCAAAATCTACTGAATTTTTAGGGGTGATTCTTTTTGGAGGAGAAAGCTAACATCCATAGATTTCACATGAGCTATCATGGGTCTTCAAATTCATCCTGAGCAGAGAGTTATGAGTGTTAAAAAATGCAATCAGAAGGGTCCATGTCCTATCTTACCCGGTTCAGGTCCAACATCAAAGAGGTTCGTCCAAGGCAACCCCTAATATGAATTAAGTTGTTCCAAGGCCTAATACTCTTAGTTTAGGGTCTTAGGAAGATAAAAGGCCAGGAAAGTTTTTGCTAATTCACAATAAAAGAGCAGGTTTAGTTAAGAACAAACAAATGGGTCCAGATAGGGACATTTCAGCATTGTCTTGTACCAAGGCTGTTTTGGGTGCTATATTTGGCTAGGCAAGACAAGGGCACGAATTGAAAGACATCCTAACCCTTTGTAATTGAAGATGGTAGCTGCCAAGCTCAAGCTCCAAGGTCTTACACATCTTAATTGACCTTGCACAACAAGACAAAGAGGAGCAGCCTGTTTTCTGTCTTATGCTTTATGCTTTATTACTTTATGCTTTTGTATCCTAGTTAGTATTCTGATTTGTGTAAGGCCAAGGCCACGAATTATTGTACATTAGATGATGCATTTGAGACCCTTAGATGTGTCTCTCTTGGCCTATATAAGCCTTGCTTTGTAACCTAATGAAAGCAGATTTGATGAATGAATGAAAATTGAAACCTTTGTTTCCAATTTCTAAACTCATGGCTTTGTGCTTGAGTCCCTTCTTTGCTTAGTGCTAGAAGAGTGTAGTTTGAGTCTTTGCTGAGTTGCTGGAGTCAATCATCACAACCTCTATCCATTGGCTTTGTGCTTTGGAAGAGTACTATCTTGTTCTTACTTCTTTTTCTTATAAAATTCAGAAACTTTCAACACAACAACAAGTCCAATTCAAGTCCTTTGTGTCTTCATTTGTGTGTGTGTCTTACAAGCAATAAAACCTACATAAATCTCTACTTTCCTGAGTATTTACGTTGCATATATGCATGCTTCTACTTTTGTATCTCCGTTTATGTATGTTTAATGTGATATGGCTGGGAGAACCCGGAGTTACTCCCCACTGACTGTGGCGTTCATGTTTTTCATTGATGAACAAGTTTCTTGATTGGATGGCTTTTTGCTTATGGTATTTTGGGTTCGGGTGTGAGCTAGCGGGCGTTGGCCTGGATGAAACACCTCTAGACAATTTTTAGCTAGTTTCTAATAACTTTGTTGTTGGATAACATTTTGAGAGACTACGTCTCTTGTTGTATTTCATACTTTGGTTTGTAATATTTGACACTCCTCGTATTTTCTATTTGCATGTAAAAAGTTATAAAAACATCGTATTTTCCGCAAATTAAATCACATGCTTGTATGTTTTATTTCTGCATTCGCGAGGGTTGTCACAGTTGGTATCAGAGCTTTATCGCTCCCGACGCACATACGTGAACCCTAAAATTAAAATACTTGACCTTGAAATAATAAATGAGAGATGGGTAGAAGTTAAGGATTTTACTTGGTAGTCTATTTGTTTATGCTAAGTGTTAGGATTAACTCGTTTTGTTTTTGTTTCTTATGAAGATGGTTAGACCTTGATTAGTAGAGAACGTTATGCTAGAAGCTCTTACGCAAGTGTTGAAGAATCAACAAGATGCGGCTATTGCTCAAGCCACCCAAGTTCCCCCTCGTAGAGAAGATAACCACCAAGGAGGCTACGCTTGGGTGGCAAGTCAAATAGCTAGGAGTAAGATTATACCTTACGGTGGAGAGCCGGATCCTACCGAGCTATCGGAATGGTTCCGAGAAATGGAGAAGCAATTTGATCTATACCAAGTCCGTGAAGAGGACAAGGTAAGGATTGCAAAGCACTTCCTTGTAAGGGAAGCAGATAATTGGTGGGCGATTACTAGTGCCACCGCTACTCTTGAAGACGATTTCAATTGGGCTTGTTTCAAAGCTCTAGTTGAAGGTCGATTTTATCCTAAGGAGCTAAAGCAACAAAGGCTCAAGGAATTTATTGAGTTCAAGCAAGGTAACTTGACGGCACAAGACTTCACTACGGAGTTCAACAAGCTTGCTCATTTTGCACCGAGGCGTATCAAAGATAACGAGGACCGAGCTTTCTATTACCGCAACAAGCTTAGTGCTTTACTTCAAAGTAAAGTGAGGAGGAATACTACTTCCTTTGGAGATTTATATGATGATGCTTTGTGGGCCGAGAATTCCATGAAGGCCATTAGGGATGAAGCTATGATGAATAATCCCTCTCCTTCTTTCACTCCTAGTCCAAATGTCTATGGGAAGAGACCGTTTACTCCGTCTTCCTCCAACTCTTATGCCAACAAGAGAAGATTCAATCCTCCTTCAAATGCAAATGCAAGAGCTCCCGCTCCTTTCATTCCCCGAGCTACTTCTAACGTGGCTCATAGGCCATATGCTCCTCCTCAAGCTCAAGGTCGCTTTTAAAACCATTGTAGACTTCCATATCACCCTGGTGTGACTTATTCCAACCGACCTTATATTTGCTTCTTTTGCCAAAAGGGTGGTCACCGTTATGAGGATTGCCCCGATCGTAAGTTGCCCCCTCCAATTGCCAAACCTAAGGGTTATATCTTCGTTATGAGCCGAGCCGAAGCCGATGCTCATCCGGAGATAATTACGGGTATGTTCTCAATCTTAGAGCAACCGTGTCTTATTCTATTTGATACCGGTGCTTCTATGTCCTTTGTGTCTTCGACTTATGCTAATAATTTATCTATTGAGCCTACATCTAGTGAGGATACTCCCATATCCTTACTATCCGGAGAAATTATCTCTTGTTCTACTCTTTATCCTAATGTTCCAATATCTATTTCGGGTGCTATCTTTCCCGCTAATCTCCTTAAGTTTCCTCTAGGAGAGTTCGATATAATTCTAGGTATTGATTGGTTAGCGTTATACCATGCTAGGTTCGAGTGTAGAGATCAAAAGATTTATTTAAAGAGTCCTTTAGGAATTAGAATAACCTATAAGGGATCTCATCCCCGAAAGGGTGTGTCTTTGATTTCCGCAATGAAGTTGGTGAGTATGGTAAGAAAGGGTCACCAAGCATACTTGTGTGTTGTGACTCCTACTACTACCTCTTTACCGAATATTGAAGATGTGCCTATAGTTCGTGAATTTGTTGATGTATTCCCCGAAGACTTGCTCGGGATTCCTCCCGAGTGTGATGTTGAGTTTTCTATTGATCTTGTACCTGATTCTGGACCTATAGCAAAAGCTCCTTACCGTATGGCTCCAACCGAGTTGAAAGAGTTAAGGAAGCAACTTGATGATATGATTGAGAAGGGTTTTATTCGACCAAGTGCCTCGCCTTGGGGTGCTCCTGTTCTTTTTGTGAAGAAGAAAGATGGTTTTATGAGGCTTTGTATTGATTACCGTGAATTGAACCGAATTACAATCAAGAATAGGTATCCTTTGCCAAGAATTGAAGATTTGTTTGATCAACTAAAGGGTGCTTCTACTTTTTCCAAGATCGATTTGAGATCCGGTTATCACCAAATTCCCGTTCTTGATGTTGATATACCGAAGACCGCTTTTAGTACAAGGTATGGTCATTATGAGTTAAGGTGATGCCATTTGGATTGAGTAATGCTCCCGCTATTTTTATGGATCAAATGAACCGCACATTTAGTGAGTACCTTGACAAGTGTGTGGTGGTGTTCATTGATGATATCCTTATTTTCTCCAAGACCGAAGAAGAGCATGCTATTTATCTAAGGACTATTTTAGGTGTTCTTTGTCGTCAAAAGTGGTTTGCCAAATTCTCCAAGTGGGAGTTTTGGTTACCTAAGGTGTCCTTTCTTGGGCATGTAATTTCGAAAGAAGGTGTAATGGTGGATCCTTCTAAGATTGAAGCTGTGGTGGATTGGAAGAGTCCGACCGATGTTAGAGAAGTTCGAAGTTTTCTTGGTTTAGCTGGTTATTACCGAAGATTTGTCAAAGATTTCTCAAAGCTTGCTAGACCGATGACTCAATTGTTGAAGAAGGAAACCAAGTTCCTATGGAATGAAGCTTGTGAAGTCGCTTTTCAAGAGTTAAAGAAAAGGTTAACTACCGCTCCGGTGTTGACTTTGCCGGAGGATGGTGTAGACTTTGATGTCTATTGTGATGCTTCCAAGATGGGATTGGGTTGTGTACTTATGCAAAGTAGGAAAGTGGTGGCTTATGCTTTGAGACAGTTGAGAGTTCATGAAGTGAACTATCCTACTCATGATTTGGAATTAGCCGCCGTTGTTCATGGGTTGAAAGTGTGGAGACACTACCTTTTTGGTGTTCATTGCCTTATATTCACCGATCACAAAAGTTTGAAGTACATATTTACTCAAAATGAGTTGAATATGAGACAAAGAAGATGGTTGGAATTGGTGAATGATTATGATTTTGAGTTGTTGTATCATGAAGGGAAGGCTAATGTTGTTGCCGATGCTCTTAGTAGGAAATCTTCTCATTCCTTGAATGTTATGCGGGTATTACCCGATGATCTTTGTGACGAGTTTCGGAAGATGAAGTTGGAATTCGTGGAACGTGGATTTGATTATGTTGGTGCTATGACTGCCAAACCTGCTTTTCTCCGTGAGATCTTCGAAAACCAAGATAATGATCTTACCTACAAGTCTATTCAAGCCAAACTTCTAGAAGGAAAAGCTAAAGATTTCAAGTTCGATGATAAAGGTGTCCTTCGTTTCCATGGCCGTTTGTTTGTTCCTAATGCTCTTGATTTGAGAAAGCGAGTTCTTGATGAAGCTCACCTTTCCCCTTATTCTATTCACCCCGGAGATGATAAGATGTATAAAGATTTGAAGCTACAGTTTTGGTGGCCGAATCTAAAGGGCGTTGTTGTGTCTTATGTTAAAAGATGTCTTACTTGCCAACAAGTGAAGATTGAACACAAGAGGCCCGGTGGATTGCTACAACCTTTGGATATTCCACTATGGAAATGGGAATCTATTTCTATGGATTTTGTCATGGCTTTGCCGAGGACCGTTGGAAGTAAAGATGCCGTTTGGGTTGTTGTTGATCGTTTGACCAAGTGTGCTAGATTCATCCCGATCAAAGAGACTTGGAGTTTAGATCGACTAGCGAAAGCCTATGTTGATGAGATTGTTATATACCATGGTGTTCCCAAGGAGATTATATCCGACCGAGATCCGAGGTTTTGTTCGAGATTTTGGAAGGCTTTACAAGAAGCCATGGGTAGTAAATTTTTGATGAGTACCGCATTTCATGCCGCTACCGATGGTTAGACCGAGAAGACTATTCAGACTTTAAAAGACTTCCTTAGGGCTTATGCACTCGACTTCCAATCTAGTTGGGAAAAGAGTCTACCGTTGGTGGAGTTTTCTTACAACAATAGTTATCATGCCTCGATCAAGATGGCTCCTTCTGAAGCTCTTTATGGAAGAAAATGTCGAAGTCCTATATGTTGGAATCAATTGAGTGATGTTCGTGACTTAGGTCCCGATGTTCTTGTTGAAACCATTGATCATGTGAAGGTCATTCGTGATAGAATGAAAGCCGCTCAAGATCGGCAAAAGTCTTATGCCGATATCCGAAGAAGACCGTTAGAATTTGAAGTTGGAGATAAAGTATTCTTGAAAGTATCTCCATTGAAGGGTGTTAAACGGTTTGGTATAAAGGGTAAATTGAGCCCGAAATACATTGGACCCTTTGTTATTTTGAAAAGGATTGGTGCCGTTGCTTACAAGTTGGACTTACCCCCAAATTTGGCTAAGGTTCATGATGTATTCCATGTTTCTCAATTGAGAAAGTATGTTAGTGATCCAAGCCATGTTTTTCAAACGGAAATGCCCGAGCTTGAACCAAATTTGTCCTTTGAAGAGAAGCTGATCCGCATCCTAGATTGCAAGGATAAGAAGTTGAGAAGTAAAGTGGTTCCTTTAGTGAAAATCTTATGGAGATGTGCCAATGTCGAAGAAGAGACTTGGGAAACGGAAGCTTCTATGCGTAGTAAATATCCAAGCTTATTCGATTAAGATATCTTTCTTTCGCTCAAGTTTCGAGGGCGAAACTTTTTAAAAGGTGGGGTGATTGTAACACCCGCAATTGTACCCTATTTTTATAGTAAAAATATAATACGGATACTTTTCAGCGAAATTTAGTTTTTGTTTAGAATTAAATTTCCCGTGTCTAGTTTAGAATTTCCGAGTTCGTTTTCGGACTTTACGCGAGAATTCGAGTAAGTTACGTCTTAAGGCGTAATGGGCTTTTTCCCATATGTTTTTCCACTTACTCCATATACTCCTTCATATACTCTCCCATAACCTAAGCTCCCTCACAACTCAAACTTCTTCTTCCTCACCAAGTAATCCCCAAAACCTAGCCTCCATATTTGATCCATCTTAGAATCGTCGCTACTCATTCAATTCTCGCTCAAATTCACCTAGGTTCGTCTCATTCTTTCCCTCTCATCGTCCTCTATCCGTACTGGTAATAAAATTACCGTCTTTCTTGCTTTTCAATTTATCCGTCTTTCTCAAGGTGAATTATATTCATCTTTTATTATCTAATTGTAGGTGGTTACCTCCAAGATCCCGACAAAGACTACTTCTTAATAGAAGAGGACATTAACGCGGATTGAAGACGCGAAAAGGTAACGGTGAAGGGTTACTCGATATCATTTACGTGTTTTATGTGTTTTCTATGTTAGGAATCGTATTTAGAATATGATTAGTAATCTTAGGAATTGTGTTGTTGATGATGGTTGTTGTTAGTTGATAATTGATATGAGAATTGATGATTTGTGATGATAGATGATCTTGTGTTATACCTTAGTGAAATAGTGAAATTCGTGTATTTGTGCCCGAGACCAAGACGCTGGCAGCGTTCCCTGGACGCTGGCAGTGTCGTAGGACGCTCGCAGCGTTTCTTGCTGCCAGTTTTCCCAAGATTGAACTTTGAAATTCTAATTCCCGCCTTGACTTTCCTTGACCCTTTGGACTTAGTATTCTTGCATTGAATGATGTGTTGGTAGATCACTCCAATTGACGGGTTTGGGTCTCGGGTCTCGGGTTTGACCTTGACTTTTGTTGACTTTCGAGTTTGACTTATATGTTTCGAACATATGATAACTCCTTCGCTTGTATCGCATGTTTTGTGACGGTTTTGGATATGCCCCAGTTTGAGTCGGTTTTACAAATGTTACGGTTTGAGCACTAATTTTCTATGCACGAGGGTTGTCACAGTTGGTATCAGAGCATGTGCGAATGCGGAAAGAAAACATACAAGCATGTGATTTAATTTGCGGAAAATACGATATTTTTAAAACTTTTTACATGCAAATAGAAAATACGAGGAGTGTCAAATATTAGAAACCAAAGTATGAAATACAACAAGAGACGTAAACTTTCAAAATGTTATCCAACAACAAAGTTATTAGCAACTAGCTAAAAATTGTCTAGAGGTGTTTCATCCAGGCCAACGCCCGCTAGCTCACACCCGAACCCAAAATACCACAAGCATAAAGCCATCCAATTAAGCAACCTGTTCATCCATGAAAAACATGAACGCCACAGTCAGTGGGGAGTAACTCCGGGTTCTCCCAGCCATATCACATTAAACGTACATAAACGGAGATACAAAAGTAGAAGCATGCATATATAGATATACATGTGAAATACGAGAAGGATAAATAGGCAATTCAATATATAAGGATATCGACACATGAAGTACAAAACCGTAACCATCATATGAGGCGACCTTAATTCTTCCCTCATTATCCAAAATCGAAGGTTAAACACTCATTTTCTTGTTTATTTTAGGATTAAGTTGTTTTATACTAGGTATTGTTTGTTTTCTTACCTTTATTGTTGGATTTATTGTTTGATTAGTGTAGTAAGTAGGTATTTTTGACAAATTTGATGTTAGGGTTTATGTAAAATTGGGGATTTTTTGTAGATTCAAAATTAGTGATGTAACTATTTTATATATTTGCTTATTGTGCCTTAGTTAGTTAAGTTTGTGCTTATATGCTAGTTAATTGAAAGTGTTAGTATATAAATTTGTTAGATAATTGAAGTTACTATATGAAAGGTAAGTATTTAAATTGATAGAATGAAATTATGCACTCTAAGTGTTAGATTCAAAAGTTAATATGTATTGTTTACTTAGTGTAGTTAGTAATTATGTTGTATATTTGGTTATTGTACCTTAATTAGTTTAGTTTGTGCTTATATGCTAGTTAATATATTGTGTTAGTATATAAATTTGTTAGATAATTGAAGTTAGTATATGAAAAGTAAGTATATAAATTGATAGAATGAAATTATGCACTTTAAGTGTTTGATAAAACATTTGTTAGTATATGAAATTGCTTGTTAGTATATGAATGATTAATAAACTTGAAACTAGTATATGAATTATTATTAATTGAAGTTAGTATATGAAATGAGTAGTATATGAATGGTAAATGTCTTCTTGCTAATGATTGTTGTATACTTAATTAAGATAGTGTATAACTCAATATGGATATTCATGTTTTGGTTAATTTGATATGAGTTTGTCTTAAATAATTTGAATTTTTGTAATTATATAAATTTTCGTAATGAAGAGATTGGATCGAGAATGAATAAATGAAAGGGTGGATGATAGAGAGATGGTTAAGTATGAATTTGTTTGTGGGGTTAATAATTTTCTTTAGTATGTTAAAAAACAAGATGTATTTAAGAATTCAAACATTATGAGATGTCCATGTGTGAACTGCAAAAATATGAAATACTTGAATGAATTTTTGGTTAAAGAACAAATTATTAGAAAATAATTTACGGGAAATTATTATGATTGGGTATGTCATGGTGAGCCTTTTTCTTTTACAAAACCTATCAATGAACCAAACACTCACGCTTCCATTAGTCGGCCATATCGAAACATGGTAATAGATGCCTTAGGAGACACGGTTTAGAACTTATGGAGGAACCTCTTATCGGTGAAGAAGAAACTCCACACCCTCAATTGAAGAGTTTTTTTGATATGTTAGATGCGGCGGAGACACCTTTATTTGAGGGGAGCGATGTGTGAGTGTTACAAGCAGCTGCAAGGGTTGTTAACATAAAATGTGAGCACAACTTAGCGCCCAAATGTGTAGATAAGATTACTTCCTTGATTGAAGATGTTATACTGATCGGGTTGTCGCGTACCCTAATCAAAGATAAATAACCCAGACTAGGCTAACAACAAATTAATGTAATTAGGGAAGTAAGGGGTCGATCTCGGGGAAACGAGAGATACTTGTGAAAAGATATGATTAGAATTTTAACTTGTATGAGTGTCACAATGGTTATTACTAATGCTAGAAAACTAAAACAATAATTAATGACTCAGTATAGAAAATGATCTAGGGAAGTAGGTTCACACATGTAGATTAACATATTGATGAAATTGGATTTAGGATATGCAAATAATTCATTGTGAGTTCGTAAGAATGATGTGTTCATTACAATCATAGATCAGATGGTCTAGCAGACTTTTAGGCAATTTACTAGGTCTTAATCTACCATGTCATGCTTTGTCTATTCAATTCACGTATCTCTACCTTGGAAGAGAATTCCATTCTAGTCAATGATTATGGCCAAAAATCGTCAACTATCATTACAATCCAAACATGCATAGACACAACGTTTTAAAGGCACAATTTCTTTTATCCAATTGTCATCTTTTAATCAATCTAACATGACTACCCTACACCCTAGAAAGGTGACTACTTATGCATGATTAACAATGAAAGGGAAACTAAGATTATAAAACTAAGAATGGTAAACATGATAAAGGAAATACTAAAAGAAAATGAAACTATAATGTAAAAACAAGAATAAGGATTACCGGAAAGGATGAGCAAAGATCGAAATGAA
Organism: Heliosperma pusillum; assembly: GCA_022085475.1. Lineage (NCBI taxonomy): Eukaryota > Viridiplantae > Streptophyta > Magnoliopsida > Caryophyllales > Caryophyllaceae > Heliosperma > Heliosperma pusillum. The sequence continues at coordinate 10,432 of JAIUZE010071662.1, read as the reverse complement.
ATAAGAACTTGAATAGGAAATGCAAAACCGGAAACTTGAATTCCAATTACAAGTAGAACAACTACAATTGAAGGAAACTTAGAACTAAAATAAACTAGAGAAAACTAAACTAAACAAAACTAAGAAAGAGAACTAAACTAAACTAAAGAGAGAAGAGAAGTATGAGAAGAAGATGTTGTGTGAGATGTGTTGAGAAGAGTGGCTGGAGCTCTCTTTATATAGCATTAGGGTTTCGTGGGGAAGGGGTCAAGCATTGAACATATAGGACAAAAATAGGAAGTTGAAGCATTTTGCTCGAAGCAGCAAAGATACCCGATCGGGTACACACTTACCCGATCGGGTAAGTTGTCATCTAGAAGCTTTTGACTAACGTTTCATCTCCCCTTGCTTTGACTTGACTTCCAACATCCCCCTTGACCTCTTGAGTCGGGTTTGTTGATAGGGTTTGATGTAAAGCGATGATTTCTTTCGCCTAACTTATTGATCTTCCGACAACTGCGACATCGTCTTTACTTCTTCTCTCTTTTGAATTAGTGAACCTTCTTGAAATGCCTTTCACTTGGTCAAGCTTGCTTCTTCAAATCGTCGGGTTCTAGGCAAATGCTCGGGAATATAGAAAAAGAGCGTAGAAATGTCAGTTTCCCTACAAAACAGGTTAGAACATAGGAATTCGCCTAGAAGACGATATGAGCTCATAAAATGGCTTAACAAAGCACAAATGACATACAAAACCGAGCTAAATTGGGGGTTAAAATCATACAAATATTCACTTATCAAACTTTCACAAGCTAAACCTTTGCTTGTCCTCAAGCAAACACAACAAACAATACCAGGACAAGGGCTGCAAGCATTGGCTACTACACCATCAAGAAACAAATCTCAACGTCAAATTTTGAAAACATAATGAATCATAACCCAAAAACAACGTTGGCAAGAATGATACATAAACATGGCTGAGATTTACATAACGGCATAGCACAAAGAATTTCACTATAGATTTTTGGCTCTTGCATGATCTTTTGACAAATGGACTCTCACGGCACACTCGAACACTCAATGTATGTAAAAGGTGATTTCTTTATGTGTAAATGTTTGAGACACTCACATATCTACGACTTATGAAAATGTGTCCGCAGTCTAATATGGTAAATAATTCAAAACGCAAGTAAAAGATCACAATGCACATAGAAAAGAAGCCGAAAAGATGAGATGAAGGCTTTGGGAAATGGGCGAAAGGTGGACAAATAGTTATGGTCATGTGAAGGTTAGAATGAGCTAGCAACTGATCAATGATAAATGAATACTCAATCCACACTTTCGATTAATTTCCAAAAGACGAGTAACGAAGCCAGAAGGAACAAATTGGCTTATTACACACGAAACACAAGGGTAAACTCCTTCTATTGATTTGACATTTTGAGGAGATACTCACAACTTCTTCATTTATTTCTTTTTTTCTTTTTCAATTTTCCGATTTTTTTCATTTTTTCTATTTCTTTCTTTTCTTTTCTTTTCTTTTGAACATCACTTCTTGAATATTTTTCGTTCTCCAAATTCACTTTGTCATTAAGGAACAAAATCTTCTCAAAAGAGCACCCATACACCATAGTCTAGCTACTAGCTCAAAAGGTAGGCAGTTTTTGTATGTAGCTATTATTTTGTGAAGCATTTGTATGAAGGGGTTAATTTTGAGGTGTAATTCAAAACGAAAAAGGCTTCAAATCTTAGTGAATCATGAATGCAATGCTTATAGAAATGAAATGAGAACCATACTTATGCGTTTTGACATGACACACATCACAAGGAGAACTACACACACCTAAATGAGACTGGGTATAGATGTACCAGTCTAAGGAGGTTCTACCTTACAATATATATAACTTGCCAAATGTCAAGATCAAGCGTACTCATCTATAGATTCATTCCATGCCTACTGTGTACAAGACTTCCCCATGTATGCACAATTCAATGAATATTGAATCATTATCTTTTGAAAGCTCTAAGTTTGGGAAATGTAACATGATAGTATAGTAAACAAGCAAGCAAAGCACGAAAAGCATTCAATTATGTTCAGAAATTTTTAAATTTTCTCAAAAATCTTCTTTTTCTTTTATTCAAAATTTGAAAAATGATAAACTAAAATGCAAAATGGGAAAATGCAATCCCTCCCCCAAGCTAAACATCACATTGTCCTCAATGTGAGCACAAAGACAAAATATGCAATGAGATGCTTAATGGGAAAAAGGAAAAAAATGAAAGAAGAGTGAAGCTTACTATTCAGTGCGGACTACCCCAAGCTAGTCTTTTGGACTTGACAAGGAAGGTCTTTATAGATTCTTCAAACACTCTTTCATCTGCAAGGTAAATCCTAACAACAAAAAAGGGAAAAATAAAAATAAAATGCAAAAAAGAAAGGGAAAACACGGGTTGCCTCCCGAGAAGCGCTGGTTTAACGTCTCGCTAGACTCTTTATTAATGAAAATCATTCTTTGTGCCTTAAAAAGCATGTCAATGCCCTTAGAAGTCGATCATATACCTGCGCATGAGCTATACAAAAACATATGTAAGCAATTGACAAGATATAGGCATGAAATATTGAAGGTAAGAATTGATATATCTTATCATTGTGCGCATGACAAACTTCATAGATGACCACTGAACTGCTCCACTCGTCAGTGAGCGATGGAGTGAAATGTTTAAGATCATGGAACAAACAATTAGTTCCCAAAATATCATTAGTGGACTCTAATTGGGGGTAGGGTGAATCAAAGGAGTGGGAATCAAAAATGGGTGGTTGATCCCACTTAATTTCAAGGCTAGGTTCACAAAACCCAATATCATTTTCAAATAAATCTGGAATATCCTTAGCGAAGGGATTTTCAAAGAAATCTGATGACTCAATCGACGACTCCCCATTGGAGTCACAAATGGGCTTAACAACATCCTCGTCTAAAGTCTCGACTACCATATGGTCAATATCAATAATGGGGGTCTCAAAATTGTCAAATGGAACGACACTAGAGTGACTTTCAATAGAAAAGGTTGGACCATCATCATCGTCATCTATTAATTCATATGATTGGGGAGAATTAGACTTATATGGGGAGGCTGAAAAAGAATAGGAGAAAGTGGACTCACATGGGGGGGGGGGGGGGGTTAAAAAGCATAAGGAAAATTGATTGGCTTACATTTTTTAAACGTGGGTTCTTCCTTTTGCCCTTTGAGCATTTGAATTTGAGCCATGATTTCATTGATTTGCTTTTGGATTCTCAACCGCCGGTGCGTTTCATCCCAAGATTGGGATGCCATAAAGTCCAAGAAAATCCAAAGTTCCTCTCCTCTCTTCTGATAAAGACTTCCACCACTCAATTGCATAGCCAGGCTACGACACTCAATGAGCATTCCATGAAGCACGACATCTCTCATATAGGTCTCATCAAGGGTATACCCAAGAGAGATAATATGGTTCGAATAGCTATAAAATAGGTTGAGGTATTCATGGAAAGGCTCATTCTCGCATTGTGGTGGTTGGAAATAGATAGTCATTGAGAGAAAATAAAGCAATCCCTTTGATAGAAAATATTCCTATTACCTGAAAAGAGTCACTATACTACAAGGAAAAGGTAAGAAAAATCTCAAGGAACAAGTGTTCCTCGAGACAAAAGAAAAGAAGAAAAAAAGAAAAAGACAAGGCAAAACTCTACTAATCACAAATAAACAAAACCGTGCTCCCCGGCAATGGCGCTAAAACTTGATCGCGTTGTCGCGTACCCTAATCAAAGATAAATAACCCAGACTAGGCAAACAACAAATTAATGTAATTAGGGAAGTAAGGGGTCGATCTCGGGGAGACGGGAGATACTTGTGAAAAGATATGATTAAAATTTTAACTTGTATGATTGTCACAATGGTTATTACTAATGCTAGAAAACTAAAACAATAATTAATGACTCAATATATAAAAGGATCTAGGGAAGTAGGTCCACACATGTAGATTAACATATTGATGAAATTGGATTTAGGATATGCAAATAATTCATTGTGAGTTCGTAAGAATGATGTGTTCATTACAATCATAGATCAGATGGTCTAGCAGGCTTTTAGGCAATTTACTAGGTCTTAATCTACCATGTCATGCTTTGTCGATTCAATTCACGTATCTCTACCTTGGAAGAGAATTCCATTCTAGTTAATGATTATGGCCAAAAATCGTCAACTATCATTACAATCCAAACATGCATAGACACAACGTATTAAAGGCACAATTTCTTTTATCCAATTGTCATCTTTTAATCAATCTAACATGGCTACCCTACACCCTAGAAAGGTGACTACTTATGCATGATTAACAATGAAAGGGAAACTAAGATTATAAAACTAAGAATGGTAAACATGATAAAGGAAATACTAAAAGAAAATGAAACTATAATGTAAAAACAAGAATAAGGATTACCGGAAAGGATGAGCAAAGATCGAAATGGAATAAGAACTTGAATAGGAAATGCAAACCCGGAAACTTGAATTCCAATTACAAGTAGAACAACTACAATTGAACGAAACTTAGAACTAAACTAAACTAGAGAAAACTAAACTAAACTAAACTAAGAAAGAGAACTAAACTAAACTAAAGAGAGAAGAGAAGTATAAAAGAAGATTTTGTGTGAGATGTGTTGAGAACAGTGGCTGGAGCTCTCTTTATATAACATTAGGGTTTCGTGGGGAAGGGGTCAAGCATTGAACATATAGGACAAAAATGGGAAGTTGAAGCATTTTGCTCGAAGCAGCAGAGATACCCGATCGGGTACACACTTACCCGATCGGGTAAGTTGTCATCTAGAAGCTTTTGACTAAAGTTTCATCTCCCCTTGCTTTGACTTGACTCCTAACATCCCCCTTGACCTCTTGAGTCGGGTTTGTTGATATGGTTTGATGTAAAGCGATGATTTCTTTCGCCTAACTGATTGATCTTCCGACAACTGCGACATCGTCTTTACTTCTTCTCTCTTTTGAATTAGTGAACCTTCTTGAAATGCCTTTCACTTGGTCAAGCTTGCTTCTTCAAATCATCAGGTTCTAGGCAAATGCTCGGGAATATAGAAAAAGGGCGTAGAAACGTCACTTTCCCTACAAAACAGGTTAGAACATAGGAATTCGCCTAGAAGACGATATGAGCTCATAAAATGGCTTAACAAAGCACAAATGACATACAAAACCGAGCCAAATTGGGGGTTAAAATCATACAAATATTCACTTATCATATACCTAAGGGAAATGTAATGACCCGCACCTATTATAACACTAACAAATTGCTCAAAGCTCTTCAACTACTACCGTATCAAAAGATTCATTGTTGTGAGGACAGGTGTATGCTATTTTGGAAAGAAGATGCGTCACTTGATAAATGTAAGAAGTGTGGCAAAGATAGGTACAAGTCAAAACCATCAAGTGGTAAAAAAATTCCAAAATAAGTCTTATTCTACCTCCCTATAGGTGCTAGATTGCAACGACTTTATGCAACTCGAAACGTTGCGGAGGCAATGAGATAGCATGGTGAAAACCCCCGTGTACAAGGGTCATTTGCTCACCCAAGTGATAGTGAGGCTTGGAAGCATTTGGATAAAATGTTTCCTGAATTTTCTAGTGAGTCTAGAAATGTTAGACTTGGATTGTGCACGAATGGTTTTACACCATACGGCCAATTTGGGAAAAAATACTCATGTTGGCCGGTAATTCTCACTCCTTATAATCTACCACCTTGGTTATGCATGAAGAAACCTTATATGTCTCTTTCATTGATCATTCCTTGTCCCGATAATCCTAAGGGTAACATAGATGTCTTTTTACAACCTCTTATTGAAGAGTTGAAAGACTTGTGGGAGGTTGGTGTACCCGCTTTTTATGTCTCCAAGAAACAAAATTTCCAACTCAAAGCAGCTCTTTTATGGACAATCAATGACTTTCCAGCTTACGGCAAGCTATCCGGTTGGGCAACTTCCGGCTTTCTTGCGTGTCCTTATTGTATGGAAGAATCAAAGGCATTCTATCTTCCTACGGGACATAAGGTGTGTTGGTTTGATTGTCACCGACAATTTTTATCGAATAACCATGTATTCGGTTTTAATAAAACCTTCTTTCTTAAGAATATGTTCCAAAAAATGATCAACCTCCTTTAATGAAGGACATATTTGAAATTTGGAAGGATATTCGTGATTATCCTAGTTCTATTCATACAATTAAAAAGGAAATGAATAAGTTCAAGGATTTGAATAAGGGATGGTTTAAGAGAAGTATATTCTAGGATTTACCTTATTGGAAACATTTGTTGATTAGACACAATATGGATGCCATGCATATTGAAAAGAACTTCTTTGAGCAGTTGATTCACACCGTCATGGATAATAAGAATAAAACATGCGACACTTAGAAGTCAAGGAAAGACATATAACTATTGTGTAAAAGACCACACTTACACATTAAAGAGAGTGGGGTTAAACCAAAAGCTTCATTTACACTTGATAAGGCTAATAAAAAAGTGTTGTGCGAGTGGGTTTGTAATTTGAGGTTTCCTGATGGATATGCATCGGACTTAAGTAGGCGTGTTGATCAAAACGATCGCATCTTTCATGGGTTGAAGAGTCACGATTGTCATTTATGCATGAAAAGATTATTACTAGTGGCTTTGAAGCACTTGTTGCCGAACGATGTATAAAGTTTAATAACTGAAATAAGTCTATTCTTCCATGACTTGTGTGCACCGACCCTCAAAGTTGAAAATATTGAAAATCTAGAGAACAACATTGCCGAAATCATTTGCAAATTTGAAAAAGTGTTTCCGCCATCATTTTTCAATTCAATGGAACACTTACCTATACATTTTCCATACGAAGCAAGAATAATTCGAGGGCCAGTGCAATATAGGGGGATGTATCCTTTTCAGAGGTAAATTACATCTTCAAATTACTCAACATATGACAATATATTCCATTTTCAATATTCTCCTAACAATAATAGGAAATGTAGGTTTCTAAATCACTTGAAACAAAAAGTTGGTAACAAAGCAAGAGTCGAAGGGTCTATTTGCAACGCTTTCTTAGTGGAAGAAATATCCAATTTCTGTTCACTATATTTTGAAGAGCACATAGACACAATGTCTAAAGATTTAGATTTTGGAACAAAAGAGCAAACAGATTCCTCATTACCTGATCTTTTCCAAAACCATGGAGGTAAATCATTCACTAAAGGAAAAATAAGATATTTAGATGGAGAGAAATATGACCGTTCCCATCTTTATGCCTTATCAAATTGTGAACGATAAGAAAAATCTAAATGGTACGTGAGCTGTTATAACTTTGATACATTTTAATTACAAAAATATCATGTTTAATAATATTCATAGTAGTTAAACTTCTTAAATGTTAGGTTATTCGAAACTTCATATGAAAAGCTTTATCCAAAGTGGTTTAAAGAACATGTAAGTTCCATTATTAACCATGCATTAAACAAATATAAACAAACCTTAAGTCAATATATAATTACTTACAATATTTGAAATTAGGTATTTCAAGAAAATATCAAAGATGATATGTTGGTGGTGAAAGTCCATAGACCCTAATTAGACTCCTCTAATTAGTTACTAATTAACTTGTTAATTTAGTATTTAATGGTCTATGTAACATGGATGCAAATATAAATGCATAAATAAACATAAGATGAAATTTCCTTACATTGAGAAATTTCAGTATAGATGGGCACAATAAAAAACTCTTTTTCTTATTGTTCTTGAGCAAAAAATAATAGGATGAACCTTCTTGAATGAACTTTCAATGTCGAAAGTCTTCTTACAACATGCACCCAAGACTAACCCAAACAATCACTATATTTTTAGACTAGAAAAATATAGTGACAAGAAGAGACTAATATTAGGTTTATTACTACTCTAGTAATATAAGAATATTAGTTGATTTGAGATTTTTAGAGAGAAGTTGGAAAAAATAGCAAAACAAGTAGTAAAATGAGCAAAAGAAATGAAAAACCAATATGTCCTTATATAGGCCATATTGGCCGGTCATGGTGCTCAAAATTGAGCCAATATTTTGCTTATTTTAATCCCATGCAAAATGGTAGAGTGTAGGATAGTATATGATCATGTTCATGTGTCATATATGTCATAATCACATGTTGTAGTGTAAGAAAAGAAAAGAACAAAAAATGTTCTTCCAACTACATGGAATCCGGCCTCTTGTAGGCAAAATGGTCCATTTTCACTTTTGATATTTGTCTCTGTAACACCCGCAAATGTACCCTAATTTTATAGTAAAAATATTTTACGGATACTTTTCAGCGAAATTTGGTTTTAGTTTAGAATTAAATTTCCCGTGTCTAGTTTAGAATTTCCGAGTTCGTTTTCGGACTTTACGCGAGATTTCGAGTAAGTTACGTCTTAACACGTTTATGGGCTTTTTCTCATGATTTTCCACTTACTTCCTCATACTCCTTTAAACCCTAACTCCCTCTCATTCAACTTACTCTTCTTCCTCACCAAGTAAGCACCAAAACCCTAACCTCCATATTTGATCAAGCTTATTATCGTCACTACTCCTTCATTACTCGTTCAAATTCACTAAAGTTCGTCTTAATCTTTCCCTCTCATCGTCCTCTATCCTAATTGGTAATAAAATTACCGTCTTTCTCGCTTTTCAATTTATCCGCCTTTCTCAAAGGTGAATTATATTCATCTTTTATTGTCTAATTGTAGGTGGTGACCTCCAAGACCTCGACAAAGACTACTACTTAGTAGAGGAGGAAATTGACGAGGATTAAAGACGAAAAAAGGTAACGGTGAAGGGTTACTCGATATCTTTACGTGTTTTAACGTGTTTTCTATGTTAGTAATCGTATTTAGAATAGGATTAGTAATCAAAGGAATTGTGTTGTTGATGATAATTGTTGTTAGTTGATAATTGATATTGAGAATTGATGATTTGTAATGTTAGATGGTGTATGTTGTATGATGAGCCTTAGTGAAATTGGTATTTTCGTGCATAATTGACCCCAACCGGCCGACCGGCAGCCGGTCAGCCTGGCTAGGGAGTGGCTGTATATTGTCTGTGTTACGTAAAACGTTTTGGTGTTATTTAGGTCTCAGCCGGCCGACCGGCTGAGACACATCCCATATGTCTTCATTTTTCTCAAGTGATATTGGCCCCAGCCGGGTAGCCGGTAGCCGGTCCTTTTGACCGGATGGGACACGCTGCATAAGTATGAGATAAAGAAGATGGTTGGAATTGGTGAATGATTACGATTTTGAATTGTTATACCATGAAGGGAAGGCAAATGTTGCTGCCGATGCTCTTAGTATAAAATCTTCTCATGCTTTGAGTGCTATGCGGCTCACGTACCGCTTTAATGGGCGAACAGCCCAACCCTTGGAACATACTACAGCCCCAGGTGGCGAAGAGCCGACATCGAGGTGCCAAACCTTCCCGTCGATGTGAACTCTTGGGGAAGATCAGCCTGTTATCCCTAGAGTAACTTTTATCCGTTGAGCGACGGCCCTTCCACTCGGCACCGTCGGATCACTAAGGCCGACTTTCGTCCCTGCTCGACTGGTAGGTATTACCCGTTGATCTTTGTATTGAGTTTCGAAAGTTGAAGTTGGAATTCGTGGAACGTGGATTTGATTATGTTGGTGCTATGACTGCCGAACCTGTTTTCCTCCGCGAGATCCGCGAAAGCCAAGTTGATGATCCTACCTACAAGTCTATTCAAGCCAAACTTCTTGAAGGAAAAGCTAAAGACTTCAAGTTTGATGACAAAGGTTCGTTTCCATGACCGTTTGTTTCTGCCTAATGCTCTTGACTTAAGAAAGTGAGTTCTTGATGAAGCTCACCTTTCCCCTTATTCTATTCACCCCGGAGGTGATAAGATGTATAAAGACTTGAAACTACAATTTTGGTGGCCGAATTTGAAAGGCGATGTTGTGTCATATGTTGGAAGATGTCTTACTTGCCAACAAGTGAAAATTGAACACAAGAGGCCGGGTGGATTGCTACAACCTTTGGATATTCCACTATGGAAGTGGGAATCTATTTCTATGGATTTTGTGACAACCCTCGCGAATGCGGAAATATAAAACAAACAAGCATGTGAAATATATTGCGGAAATAGGTAGTTTTTTTAAAACTTTTATACATGCAAGTTAAATAAAACGAGGAGTGTCAAAATATTACAAACTAAGTACGGAATGTAACAAAGAGACGGAGTCTCTTCAAATGTTAGCAAAGAACAAGTGTTTAGCAAAACTAGCTAATATCGTCTAGAGGTGAAACTTCCAGGGACAACGCCCGCTAGCTCACACCCGAACCCCAAAACATCATAGCCAAAAAGCCATCCATGCAAGCAACCTGTTCATTCATGAAAAACATGAACGCCA
>JAIUZE010071661.1:0-52029 GCA_022085475.1 Heliosperma pusillum | reverse complement strand
GTACTAATTTACTGTATCGGATACAAATAATTAGTTACTATTTGGATTTCATCCTTTAGGTGTGACCGAAAGGGATCAGTTGATCACCGCCGTCAAACGACAATAACGTCAAACTCTAGTCAGCCAACCGTTATTGATTTACGTTAATCAACTGACTAATCATATATATAGTCAATAAATATCCCAATTATATTCCATAATAAGATTTATTATGTGGCGCACTATTGTGGAGGACACCTACTCCAACACCGACCACGGTTATTAATTATGATCTTAAAATCCAAACCTCAAATACATTATTCTAATAGAGCCTATTCAAAATTAAATACGTAGGATCACTGTCAAGATAATAAATAAAATCTATTTCATAGGTAATTCATTTAGTTCCTTGCCATACTTCATATGTCAAATGTTCAAAACTATGAACTACATAAACAACTGATTAATTTAGACCAAAAAAAATATTTTTTGTCCATAATATAAGCGAATCCGACATTGGATAGGCACTCATGTCATATACTTATAACCGAGGTCGAGCAACATAAGTGTTCAATGAAATTATACAATCATTAACTTTTATAGTGTTATACTCTTATATTTTACAAATATCTTTTGTATCGAGTTCCTCTAATCCAATATTATAATTCATAAGTTCAAAAGTGATCTTTTAACATAACGACCCGACCATTAACCCGATTAATTTTCAAATTTAAGACGACAATATAAAATACTCGACCATCAATAACCCGAAACCAAACCGGTCTCGACCTGATCAAGCATATTGACCTGATATATCCCGACTCATTGGTCAACCGATTCGAAACTGAACCGACCTGTTGTTGTTATTAACCTGATTAACCTGACCCGTAAGCGACCCAACCCGAACCCGACTCGACCTGAATAAGAAATTTGACCCGACCAAACCCGAGCCCGACATGACCCGAACTGCCTGAACCCGACCCGTAACCGACCTGATTGACCCGATTGCCACCTCTATACAACACTATGACTCTAACAATGACGATCTTCATCTCTTGATCTTCTTGTGCAACCTTGAATGATTAGTCGAGCTTCCATAACTATAAGATTAAAACTTAAGAGGCACACATTATATTAACAATAAGATTAATTTGTCTTAAGGCATCATCAACCAATCTAATCTAGAAATGGTCTCAACATAGACCTTAGTTAATTCTAGTTAGATACTAGATATTTGGGTTCGTAGTTTGACCTGGTAATTGTCAAGGATTTTTTAGGATCTAATGATTGGAAGCGCTTAATGTAACACCCGGAAATGTACCCTATTTTTCTAGTAGAAATATTTTATGAAAGCTTTTCAGTAAATTTAAGTTTTAGACTAGAATTTTAAGTTCCGAGTCGAATTTAGAATTTCCGAGTTCGTATTTGGAATTTCTGCGAGATTCCATGAAAATTCCGTCTTAAGTCGAGTTTGACTTTTCTTGACTTTTGAGTCGGGTTTGACTTTCTTGACTAAGGAAACCGTCTTTGACTTTTTCCTTCATAACTCACACTACTCCCTCCCTTAACCTAATTTTTCATTCATCACAAAATCAAACACATAACCCTTCCTTCTTCCTTAAGAAACTTTCCCTCTTTGAATATCGATCTTTGATTCGTCGTAACTTCTTCGTTACTTGATAGAATTTACGTAAGTTCGTCTTATTCTTCATCCCGTACCTTCCTCTATCCGTATTGATATTAAAATCATCGTCTTTCTCGCTTTTCAAATCTCCCGTCTTTCTCAAGATGAACTTTATTCATCTTTTTACGATCTATTTGTAGGTGGCGACCTCCAAGATCCCGACAAAGAGTATTTCCTTATAGAAGAGGAGCTTGACGATTAGTAGAGGCGCATAAAGGTAACGGTGAAGGGTTACTCGGTATCACTTACGTGTTTTACTTGTTTATATGCTAGAAAATCGTATTAGATTACGATTAGGAAGATTAGAAACCATGCTATGATTAGTAAATGATGTTATATGATGAATATTGATGATATATATTGATTGTTGATGATTATTAGAAGTATATATAAGTTTTGGATTGAATTGGTTAAGCTTTGGAAGCTCACGGATGAAGGGGTGTTCCCAGCCGGTCGACCGGCCGCCGGTCTGACCACCGGCTGAGAACACTCCAGTAACTCATTTGGAAACTTGGTTGTTGCATGAAGAGGTGCTCCAGGCCGGCCCACCGGCCACCGGTCAACCCACCGGCCTGGAACACATCAGTAGTGAAGTTTTGAGTTTTGGTGTGATGTTCTGTGCCGGTCGAACGGCCGCCGGTCTACCGACCGGCCCAGACCCCCTTTCTCTGTTTTTGGGTTTTGCCTTGTGTTCTGAGCCGGCCCACCGGCCACCGGTCCCCTGCCCGGCCTGGAACACGGCTTTGTGGTTTTTCTTTAACTTATAAAACTCGTAATTTATAATAGTTCGCATGATCCGTTTACCGTATAATTTTACGTAATGTCTTATAATATTCATGTTTTGGATATATGATATCTCTTTCGCATGTGTCACATGTTTTGTGACGGTTTTCGATATGTTCCCACTTTGAGTCGGTTTTTACAAATGAGTCGGTTTGAGCACTATTTTGTATTGTGCTTTGTATTCTCATTCCCTTGGCTACCTTTCCGTTCGTAAGGCTGGAATGTCGGAACGGAGAGGTATCCTACTGCTTAAATGCATGTGTTAGTGGGCATACGACGACGTTGTTGGGAGTTGAACGCTATGCGTTGATCGACCCGGCCGTCCAATGTTGTGTACTTGCGAGGTGGTGTTATTTGCATGTAGCGTACCGCTTGTTATGAGGCTTGAGCTGTTTTTCCGCCTCTTTCGTGAATTGATCTACCGAATTTGGGGTACTCGGCATATATATTGTAAGCCCGATTCTTGGATGCGAAACGTTTTATCGCATGTCCTAATCGTAACAACAACAGGAAATCGTTATTCCGATAATCCTGGCCAGTTAGACTAGGACCGTATTATTTATCGTCGTGCTACCAAGAGGAAATTAGTCTACATACGCGAAATGCTTTATCGTGTATGCTTTCAGGGAAATGCTTTATCCCGTGGATGCCTGTTAATCATACTTGCCATGTACACGATGCTAGTGCGTTTCATTTACCGTGAGAGTGTCGTCTTGTGTCGTTCTTGAATGCGTGATTTCATGATATTGTTCATGGTCATATTGCATGATTGGACACCGTCTGTCTTGGTTCGTGAATGGATGATAATATGTTGGATTTATTGTGATCATCGCATGACTTGACTGGTTTGTCTGTCGAGTCTCAATCTTATCAATCTTATACCGCTAACGGTGAGATGCAAGCCCTAGTGAGCGTATTCGATTGCCTAAGAGTGTCTTTCCCCGAGTCTTTGAATACCATGATGGTTACGGATTTGATTTCCACATGATCTTATCATTATCTATAGAATTGCCTATCTATTCTTATCGTATCTCACATGTATATATATATGTATGCATGCTCTACTTTTGTATCTTCTTTGATGTACGTTTAATGTGATATGGCTGGGAGAACCCGGAGTTACTCCCCACTGACTGTGGCGTTCATGTTTTTCATGGATGAACAGGTTGCTTGCTATGGATGACTTTTTGGATACGATATTTTGGGGTTCGGGTGTGAGCTAGCGGGCGTTGTCCCTGGAAGTTCACCTCTAGACGATAGTAGCTAGTTTTGGTTAAACACTTGTTCTTTGCTAACATTTTAAGAGACTCCGTCTCTTTATTGTATATTCCGTACTTAGTTTGTAATGTTTTGACACACCTCGTCTTATTTAACATGCATGTATAAAAGTTTTTAAAAACTACCTATTTCCGCATTATAATTCACATGCTTGTTTGATTTATTATTCCGCATTCGCGAGGGTTGTCACAGTTAAGGAATGACCGAGATGAGTTAAATTCTCTTGAGGACTAGCTTATTAGCGATGCTTGCGATGTTAAATGGATAAAGCCATTAGAATGATGTGGTTATGGTTTGGGTTTGGCAAAAATGCCTGAGCAGTTGACCATGATGATTTTGGTATTTGAGTGGAGTGTTTAGTTTTTAGACTTTCTCTGTCTTTGAGCGAAAGCTTTGCCGTTCATTTATCTCTTATCTATCTTGTCATGCTCTCTTTAGGGAATAAAATATATCTTTGTATATCTTTCATCTGTCATTGCCCTTTTAGTTGACCTTCTATCTAATGGTTGCTCTTAGGACTTAGTCCTTGATTCCACTCTTATTCTTTTCGATAAGCTCTTTTGTTTGTACTTAATCTTGCCGTCGCTATAATTTTATGTTTATAGATCTTTCTGTCGACTCTATCGTGATCTTTCATCCATAAGAGACCGACTTATTTCATTTTACTTGTTGTGTGAGGATTTTGTTACCGTGAATGCGTTGGTGCTCCTCAAGTTACTTTTATGTGTGTTCAATATTAGGTTGTCTTGAGTTTGAGATTTGAGAAAATTTTCAAATTTTCACGATAGATTTCGAATTTATCCTTATAAAAGAGTTTTAGAAATGAATTTTTCTACTTTCGTTTTACGAAAATTGATTTATGTTACTCTCATTCTGGATTTTGCGTATGGTTGGATGCTAGAACTCGTTACTGGAGACGTCTAATAACTAGTTCTGCACTTATCAGCGTACGATTTTTTTTTTTTTTTTTTTTGGTGAAATGTAAGAAATTTTATAACTAGCCCAACAATTTAGGCAAAACCAATTACAAACCAGCCAATTCGTACCAAAACTACAAATACTAAGATTAAGACATCATAATACAAAATCACACCACTTCCAATTACATCAACTTCCTAACTGAGCATCCAAAAAGGACCAAGAGCATCAGCATCCTCACTCCCCCTTCAACATTACTTACTGCAGCACATCCCACAATGATCATCAAAACAGATGCAATCTTACTGAACCAAACCAACATCCCTGCACCAACAACTATCAGAAAGTCGCATAGCACCCTTGAACCCATGTAGCATCCTTCTCCTGCAATCAGCATGATGAACTTGCTTGACAAGGACACTAGGACAAAGTACGTGCCCCTCTAACCTGCAAATGTTCCTAACTCTCCAAATACTATAACAAATACCAGTATAAACTGCCATAATAATCTGTCTACGTAACATAGAACCTCTCATGTGTTGGATCCTATCAGAATTCATCATAATGTCATAAGAAATCTTAATCAAATCACCTGCAATCCTAAAGCATTGCTGAGCATAATGACAATTCTGAAATAAATGACTATGATCTTCCTGCACAGCACCACAAATGAAACACATCCTTGGAACATCCAAACCCATCTTGAACAGCCTATCTAGTGTAAGAAGTCTACCCTGTTTTAGCAACCACATATGAAAATTCCATTTAGGGAGATTATACCTATTCCACACAATACAATGCCAATCAACCTTGGAACCAGAATTCTGTGTAAGCCAAGCATAACCTTTAGCAATGGAGTACTCCTCATTCAAGCCCCCCCAATGACCATTCACATAACCAGCTTTAAGTACATCCCTAATCTCACAAATTTTCCTCCATGCCCAAGAACTATTAGCATTTGGAGTATAATCAAACCAGGAAGAAGTCTTCAAGTAAATGTGCCCAATCCATTTAATCCAAAGATGATCTTGTTTACAAGCAATCCACCAAACTAGCTTACCAATAGCAGCAATATTCCATTGATGACTATCAATTAAACCCAAACCACCAACCTCCTTACTCTTACAAAGAATATTCCAAGAGACTAATGGAGCTTTAGAGTATTTATCAGTCCCTTCCCATAGAAATGTTCTGCATAACGATTTTATTTTTATTTTGTCTTCACTTTGGAATGTTAGTGTTCTTGTGTGCAAGACGAGAACTATTTCGTTCCTCATGAAGAGACTGGCGCCTTCGAAAAATTTTCTTGTACATGTTTGGAAAAATGTTTTGTTTTTGAAATATCATTTTCTTGTAAATGCTTTGGATGCCAAATCCGAGAAACCAATTTACGTCCTTCTAGCTTTAGTTTTCTACTTTCATGTTTCGAGGACGAAACTTTTTAAAAGGAGGGGTAATTGTAACACCCCAGATTTTATAATAACGAGTAATTTACTAAAGTTGTGAATTTTATAAATTTGTCTTTTACTTTTGTTGGTTAAAATATTTTAAGTAGAAAATTTATGATTTCGTGGCTGTAAATTAATGTTAAATAGAATTTAGTTTATTTGGTTAGAAACCGTCGCATTTCAGTCCGTTACGAGTTCATAATCGGATTCTACGCGAAAATTCATGTGAGTTGACCCAATATGAAATTTGGGTCTTCTATCATTCATTTTCTCAAAACAAATCCACTAAACCTCCTTCTCCCTCTCCTTTTTTCCAGCAACTTTTTCTTTCTTCCTTAAACACCAAAACACCATTAAACCTACATAGCTTTATAAACTTAAGACAGATGTCATTTCTCCACCTCTCAACGAAACTTGGCGATTTTTATATCAATATTCTCCTCTCATCCTCCTCTTCATTTTCATACCATAAAATATCCATTTCCTCCAACTTTTCATAAAACCCATATTTCTAGATCTAAACTTAAGACGGACTTAACTTCTTCGTTTCTTAACCAAATTCAATTCTGTTTAATGTTTCGGAATCGTCTCACCGTCCTCTTCCTTTCTAGCCAATAAAAGATCAAAACTTTAAACCTTCTTTTAAGACCGATTTCCAGAAATTTCGGTTTGAACTACTACTATATTATTTGTCGGTAAAAGGGTGGACTTTGAAGATTTTGGGTCAAGGGATTCGTGTAGATTGATGGTTAGCTTGGGAATCAAAGATTTGAAGTGCTAATCGAGGTGACGGTGATGGGTTACTCGAAATCAATATGTGTTTTTAAGTGTTAATTGTAGTTGTATTTAGTGAAAGATGGAATCTTTGCCTTAATTTCATATAGATATGTGTTAGTTGTTCATTCATATGTATGAATTACCCTCACATGCGTATCTCTCACTAATCTTATACTAAGTTACATTTTCTTGTTAATTATGTCTACTTATCATGCTTGAACTTGAGTTGAGTAATAATTGTGCCTTTGTTTGTCTTACTTGATCTTGTCTAATGATTGGATATGTTTAGAAAGCATTAAATGTGGTTTGTTGTAGGAAAATGTTGTTGGAATTGAATGGGTATCGAAGGAGTTAGATTTTTGGTTGTTGTTGATGTTGTTTTCGTGTATGTGAGTCCCAGCCGGCCCACCGGCCGCTGGTCACCCCAACCGGCTGGGAGCCTCCTGATGTGAATTGGACAATTTAGGGTGAATTTGGTGTTGTGTGAGTCCCATCCTGTCGACCGGCCGCTGGTCCCCTCAACTTGTATGTTTGGTTGATATTTTAGTAAGATGCGTGTCTCAGCCGGCCACCCGGCAGCCGACCACCCGGCAGCCAGTCTCACCGCCTGAGACTTCCCCTCTTCCCCTTTTCTACATTTTTCTAGTTTTGGCCTGTGACCCCAGCCGGGTAGCCGGCAGCCGTTCTCACCCCACCGGCTGGGGATCCCTAATAAATTATTGTTGTTGTTAAGTGTTGCCGTAGTGCCAGCCAGCCACCTGGCAGCCGGTCCACCTGACCGGCTGGCGCCCCCGGTAACTTCTTCTCATTTGATCACCACTCGTCTTCACATGTAATAGTTTGTATGGTTTGTTTATCTTAAAAAATTACTTAATAACATTAAATATTCATGTTTAGAATATATGATATCTCACATGTTTATATCACATGTTTTGTGACGGTTTTTGATATGTCCTATCTTGAGTCGGTTTTACCTTATGTATTGATTCGAGCACTACTCATTGAATGCTTTGAACTCTCATTTCCCGGCTACACCCTTATCCTCGTTAGACTGGAATGACGGCGCGATGAGGTGTATCCTTGATGCTTGTATGCATGTTTTAGTGGGGATATGACGACGTTGTTAGGAGGTGAACGTAATTCGTTGATCCACCCGACCCTCAATTTTTGTATCCTTGCGAGGTGGTGTCATTGCATGTAGCGTACTAGCTTTACTATTGACTATAGATCTCTTTCCGCCTCATTCGTGTGGTTTAGCCGAATTTGGGGTACTTGACATCCTTTCTATGATCGAGTATGGGATGTGGCTCGTCATACCACAAGTCGAATCGGGAAACGTCTTATCCCGAGAGTCTGGCCAGGTTTAGACTAGGACTGTATTTTTATCGTTGTCCTATCGAGAGGATTAGAGTCTTATGTGTGCGAAACGCCTTATCGTACACGGTTCAAGGGAACGCCTTACCCCGTGGACATGTTTGTCTAGGTCATGAGTATACGAAACGCCTTATCCTATGCGATTCAGGGAAACGCCTTATCCCATGGACTTCCATTGACTTGTCTATCTATTGTACATGATGCTAGTGCGTGTCATTTACCGCGATAGTTATGTTGCTATATTCGTATGTTTGGATGGTTGTTTATAAGTTTGAATCATATGTGAACATTGGGTTTGATTCTTGTATGAAATAGATGATTGAATTGTTTTGTATGTTAAGTCTCAACCTTATCAAGTATATGCCACTAACGGTGAGATGCAAGCCCTAGTTTGTATATACTCCCTTCTATTCTCAATAACCTTCCCCTTTTACTTTAACACAAATATTAAGAAAACACACTACCCCACCATATAATTAAATTTTGACCACACAAATACACTACCCCACTATACAATTAAATTTGGACCACACAAACACTTACCAAAAAAGGAAATAGGAAAAGTATTGTGAATAGACGAAAATAGAAATGGGGAATGTTATTGAGAAAAAGAGGGAGTAGTTGCCTAAGGGTGTCATTCCCAAGTCGGTTCATAACATGGTGCTTATTGTTTAGTATTTCACCTACTTATATCATATTATCTTGAAATACATGTTTGTACTTCACATGATTCACTTGTATATACGTTTCTACATGTTTAATTGTCGTTTATGTATGTTTACTTGTTATATGGCTGGAAGAACACTGAGTTACTCCCCACTGACTATGGCATTCACTTTTAATGAATGAACAAAATGCTGGTTGGTGTTTACGTGGGGTTGTGGCGAGTGAGCTAGCGAGCGTTGTTCTTACAGCGATTCACCCTTAGCGTGTAGTTTATATAAGTTTAGTATATTAACTGTGTTTTATCAAGGGATCGATGTCCCTTGTATTTATTTAATATACAATTTGTATACACGATTTATTAAATTAAGTTTTTGTTTTATATTATAGTGACATTCGCGGTTTACTTTTAAAGTTTTCAAAATCTTGTGTTTTCCGCGGTAAATCTATGTGTTTACTTTATTGCGAAATCACGAGGTGTTACAGTTAATAACCATAAAGGACCCAACTTAGCTTGGGTACCTAAAAGTTGTATTTGATTCCCTTGCAGATAATAGTGAAAGAAAATAATCAATAGTATCTGGACAGTGGTTGTTCGGGACACATGACCGAAAATAAGAGTCTTTTTCTTTCACTAGAGCCCTTCGACGGTGGCAAGGTCACTTTTGGAGACAACAAGAAGGACAAGATAACCGGTGTAGGTAAGATTGGTATATCTTCTTCACATGGTTTTAATAATGTCTATCTGGTAAATGGTCTTAAACACAACTTGCTAAGTATCTCTCCATTATGTGACAAAGGCAATAAGGTCATTTTTCATTCAAATGTTTGTCGCATCATAATTGAAGGTACTAGTAATATTATTCTAGAAGGTCTACGTAAAAGGAACGTGTATATGATTGATTTTAACAAAGTCACTATAAGTTCCTTTACGTGCATGAAAGCTATTGTAGATGATTCATGCTTGTGGCACAAGATGTTTGCACACATTAGTCCAACAACTTTAAAAAACACAAATTGTGGGATTTAGTTGAGGGTTTATCCTCAATTAAATTCGAACAAGAAAAGATGTGTGACTAATGTGCCCGATGCAAACAAGTTAGATCTTCATTCAAATCAAAACGAGTAGTAAGTACAGAACGTCGACTTGAGTTGGTCCACATAGATTTGTGTGGACCTATGAAAGTCAGAAGCCGTGATGGATCAAGGTACGTCTTCGCCCTAGTCAACGACTACTCAAGGTATTTATTGTCTATCTTTCTGTTTACTATAGATGAAACTTTCGATGAGTTTGTAGTATTAATGAAGCTTGCCCAAAACAAGTATGATAAGAAGTTAGTTTCTATTCATACGGATCATGGCACTGAATTTGATAATCAAGCCTTCATAGAATATTGTATTAGGGAGAATGGTGTAGGACATAACTTTTCTGCACCACGAACCCTACAACAAAACAGTGTCGCTGAACGTATGAGTAGAACACTAGAGGACATGGCACGCAGTATGCTTTTCTGTAGTGGCCTTGCTAAGAACTTTTGGGCCGAAGCCATTAGTACTGCATGTTATGTGCACAATAGAGGTATGATTACACCTATTCTCAAAAAGACTACCTATGAACTTTTAAGAGGGAGAAAACCCAATATATCTCATTTTCGTTGCTTCGGTAGTAAATGTTTTGTCCATAATAATGGAAAAAGTAATTTAAGCAAATTTGATCCACGAAGTGACGAAGTTGTGTTTGTTGGTTACTCTAATCATAGTAAAGCTTATAAAGTTTTTAACAAAAGAACTTTGTGCAAAGAAGAAAGTGTTCATGTTGTGTTTGATGAAGATAATGTGCCTGAACAAGTTGAACAGAATGAAGAAGAAGACATGAATGATCCCGACTTCCGCCTTTCAAGGGATGATTTACCAGAAATCAATGAAGAAGTTATTGGAGGAATCAATGATGAACTTGACAAATCCTCAAATGATCTTGAAAAGAGAACTGAGACAATTTTTGATGATACGAATGTTCCCTCTCAAAACAAGAATAAGAAAACCGAAGTTATAACTGATGATGCTATAACTTTGGACCTAGATCAATAAAATTTAACTAAATTTGTATCAACTTCAGCTACAACCTCGGAGTCAAGCTCAGAGTGAACCAATCTTGACTCTGAATCATTTAAGGAAAGTGAGAGTTCATCAGATGATGATGAGCCTAGGAACTCTAAGAAATAAATATATAAGAGTTCTCATCCTATGGATAATATCCTAGGAAGTTTGAATAAGGGAGTTCAAACAAGGCGAACATTAAACAACTTTTGTTCATTCTATTCCTTTCTGTCTACCATAGAGCCTACCAACATCAAAGAATCACTTGCAGAATCCGACTGGATTGTGGCAATGTAAGAAGAGCTTCAACAGTTTGAATGTAATAAAGTTTGGCATCTAGTGCCACGACCTAAAAATCGAACTGTGATTGGTACTCAATGGGTATTCAGAAATAAATTGGATGACTCAGAAGTTATAGTTCGTAATAAGGCTCGATTGGTCGTTCAAGGATATAATCAACAGGAAGGGATCGTCTATGACGAAACCTTCGCATCTGTAGCAAGACTTAAGGCGATTCGTCTGCTTATCGCCTTCGCAGCTCATAAAAGAATGAAACTGTACCAAATGGACGTTAAGACTGCATTTCTTAACGGATATTTGGAAGAAGAGGTTTTTGTTGAACAACCTCCCGGATTTTTAAATAGCAAATTTCAAAACCATGTTTTTAAACTTGATAAAGCATTATATGGTTTGAAACAAGCTCCTAGGGCATGGTACGACAGATTGCCTATATTTCTATTACAAAATAATTTTAAAAGAGGATTTGTCGACAAGAACCTATTTTTAAAATCTGAGGGTTCTGATTTACTTGTTGCTCAAATTTATGTAGACGATATTATTTTTGGTTCTACTAACCATAAATTGTGCAAGTATTTTTCAGATCAAATGACCTCAGAGTTTGAAATGAGCATGATGGGTGTATTGAAATTTTTCCAAGGATTCAAAATTAAATAAACTAAAGACGATATAAAGATCCACCAACATATGTCAAGGAGCTAATCAGGAAATTTGATATGGAGAACGCTCATCCAATGAACACACCTATGGTAACTGATAAAAAGTTGACCTTAGACGAAAATGGTAAGTGTGTCGATGAGACTACCTATCGAGGTATAAATGGGTCTTTAATATATTTAACTGCAAGTAGACCTGACATTATGTTTAGTGTAAGTGTCTGTGCTTGATTTTAATTGTGTGCAAAAGAGTCACATATGATTGCGGTTAAACGTATCCTGAGATATTTAATTGGTACATATAATTTATACTTAAGGTATCCACTTGTGTGTAATTTCGATCTAGTAGGATATTCAGATGCATAATATGCAGAATCTTCTTTAGACAGAAAAAGTACCTCTGGATTCGCTATGTTTGTTGGACCGTGCATTATAACTTGGGGCTCAAAGAAGCAAAATTCTG
This sequence comes from Heliosperma pusillum, assembly GCA_022085475.1. Classification (NCBI taxonomy): domain Eukaryota; kingdom Viridiplantae; phylum Streptophyta; class Magnoliopsida; order Caryophyllales; family Caryophyllaceae; genus Heliosperma; species Heliosperma pusillum. Next base: position 39,612 of record JAIUZE010071661.1, on the reverse strand, counting down.
TTGCGTTATCTACTGCTGAAGCCGAATATATTGCTGCAGGACTGGTATGTTCTCAGTTACTTTGGTTAAGGCAACAACTATGTGATTATGGTGTAAATGTTGGTTGTATGCCTATATTTTGTGATAATACGAGTGCTATTATTATTTCTAAGAATCCAGCTCAGCATTCCCATACTAAACAAATAGACAGACATCATTTCTTACGCGACAATGTAGAAAAGGGCAACATTAAACTATAATTTTGTAGTACTGAAAATCAATGGGCTGACATTTTAACAAAGACGTTAGCGAGAAGACGTTTTGAGATTTTGCGGTTTGAAATTGGTTTAATCAGTAGCAATTAAATTCGTCATATTTATTTTACGAACCTGCATGACTGGTTAGAATAAGACAATATTGTATGACTGCGTCCGTGTATTCTATTACTAGTATATTTGTGTTTAACATTATATATTTTACTTGAATATCTTGCATATTAAGTATTTTATGAATATTGAATTATGGACCACATATTTGCCAAAAATCTATCTTATTCACTTTCCTAATTAACCAAAACTTCTACCCATGTCATTCACCTTGACCGAAATTGCCAACTATAATATTCTACCACATCTTTTTATTTACCTAATTGTGACAACCCTCGCGAATGCAGAAATAAAACATAACAAGCATGTGATTTATATAGTGGAAAATATGGTGTTTTAAAACTTTTCACATGCAAATAGAAAGGTACGAGGAATGCCAATAATTACAAACCAAAATATAAAATACTACAAGAGACGTAGTCTCTCAAAATGCTATCCAACATCAAAGTTATTAGCAACTAGCTAAACAACGTCTAGAGGTGACTCAGCCAGGCCAACGCCCGCTAGCTCACACCCGAACCCAAAATACCACAAGCAAAAAGCCATCCAAGCAAGCAACCTGTTCGTCCATGAAAAACATGAACGCCACAATCAGTGAGGAGTAACTCCGGGTTCTCCCAGCCATATCACAATAAACGTACATAAACAGAAATACAAAAGTAGAAGCATGCATATATAAATATACATGTGAAGTACGAGAAGGATAAATAGGCAATTCAATATATAAAGATAAGAGCATATGAAGTACAAATCCGTAACCATCATATTATAGAAAGACTCGGGGATGACACTCTTACGCAACCATACACTCTCACTAGGGCTTGCATCTCACCGTTAGCGGCATAAGTTTGATAATATTGAGACTCGACAAACAAACCATGCCAAGTCATCCAAAGATCACAAATAATCAATCATATAATCATCCATTCAAACGTACAATACGTTGACGACATCTCTCACGGTAAATGACACGCACTAGCACCGTGTACATGCAAGTATGATTAAAAAGCATCCACGGGATAAAACATTGCCTTGAACGCATACACGATTCAATTCATTTCGCATATTTAGACAAATTTCTCCCGGTAAAACGACGATCATAATATGGTCCTAGTCTAAATCTGGCCAGACTCTCGGATTCACATTTTCCGATTCGACATGCGATAAACTTTTCGCATCCAAGACTCGGTCAATCATAGACGCCGAGTACCCCAAATTCGGTCAACCTTCACGAAAGAGGCGGAAAAGAGCACAAGCCTCATAACAAGCGGTACGCTACATGCAATGACACCACCTCACAAGTATACAATATTTGTCGGCCGGGTCGATCAACGCAAATCGTTCGCCTCCCAACAACGTCGTCATATGCCCATTAACACATGCAATTAAGCAGTAAGGCTACGCTCCCCGTTCCGACATTCCAGCCTTACGAACGTGGAGGTAGCCAAGGGAATGAGAGTACAAAGCACATAACAATTAGTGCTCAAACCGTAACATATGTAAAACCGACTCAAAGTGGGACATATCGAAAACCGTCACAAAACATGCGATACAAGCGAATGGAATATCATATATTCGAAACATTAATATTTAAAGTCATTATGTAAATTTATACGATAAATGAACCATGCGAATTATTATAAATGAAAACATAAGAAAGACATTGCAAAGGAAAGTCAGCGTGTGCCAGCCGGTCAGGTGGCTCGGCTGCCGGCTACCCGGCTGGCACCAATGTAACATATGAAAACAAGGCAAAATACAGGGGAGTCCCAGCCGGTCAGGGGGACAAGCAGCCGGCTACCCGGCTGGGACCGACATAATACCAAAATCATCAGAAATATACAGCAGTAGCCCCAGCCGGTCAGCTGACCGGCAGCCGGTCGGCCGGTTGGCACCAACTTCACCCGTGATTCTTCATACTTCAAGAAAATCATCATCAATCATCAATACTCATTAACAATTATCAACTAACAACAACTATCATCAACAACACAATTCCTATGATTACTAATCCTATTCTAAATACGATTACTAACATAGAAAACACATTAAAAACACGTAAATGATATCGAGTAACCCTTCACCGTTATTTTTATGCGTCTTTAATCGATTTCTAAGTCTTCCTCCACTAGATAGTAATCTTTGTCGGGCTATAGAAGGTCTCCACCTACAATTAGATAATAAAAGATGAATATAATTCACCTTTGAGAAAGACGGATAAATTGAAAAGTGATAAAGACGGTAATTTTATTACCAATTAAGATAGAGGACGATGAGAGGGAAAGATTAAGACGGAAATTAGCGAATTTGAGCAAGTAACGAAGGAGTAGTGACGATTTTGAGATTAAGCAAGAATGGAACTTAGGTTTTGGTGGTTACTTGATGAAGAAGAAGAAGTAAGTGGAAAATGAGGGAAAAAGGGTTTATAAGAGTGAGTGGAAGAATATGGGGAAACAAGCCCAAAAGCGCCTTAAGGCGTAACTCACACGGAATTTCGAGTAGAGTCTGAATACGAACTCGGATTTGCTAAATTAGACACGGAAAACTAAATCCTAGACTAAAACTAAAGTTACGCTGAAAAGTATCCGTATAATATTTTTAAATTACAAATAGGGTATATTTGCGGGTGTTACAATCACCCCACCTTTTAAAAAGTTTCGTCCTCGAAACTTGAGAGTAGAAAACAATAGTATCAAGGACAAGAATCGATTTTCAAAATTAATACGAAATTTTTTACAAGGGAAACATTTACGAAACAAGGTTCTTCTCGAAAACGGTTTAAAGAGATTTTTCATAAGTGCGAAACTTTATTTACGGATCTCAAGAGTGCCCGTCGCGAACGAGAACTCTAATTATCTAGATCAAATCAATGTCGAAGTAATGAAATCGTAAATCAAACAAGCGTTAGTAAGTGCAGGACTAGTCACCAGACGTCTCCAATAACAAGTCCAAACATCCAACCAAACACAAAATCCATATAAAAAAGCGAAAGAAATCTATTTTCCCTAAAAACAGGATACAAAGTCCATCTTTAGACTTCTTTGAAAAGTTAAATTAGAAATACAATATGGAAATTCGAAGGTTTTCTCAAAGATAAAAGCAAAATAAGAAGGCATTACACGTACATAGAGCGACTCGCACATCTCACACACAATTCAGGGTAACAAAATATATACAAAACACGCAAAAATGAAACAAATCGAACTCTTAGGGATAGGAAGATCACGATGAAGTCGGCAGGAAGATCTACAAGAATTCGACATCACTAACTCATCTAATAAACTAGTCCTCAAGAGAATGTAATTTACCTCAATTACACTTTAACCATCCTAAATTGCCAAACTCCATAAACATTATTTACAACAATCACAATCAAAGCAACAAACATAATTATCTAAGATCCAACTAGCCTCATCCCAGATCTCACGACAAAGAAAAATCCACAATCCATTATCGATTATAATAATTCTTTAATACGCCATAACATCCTTAATTTGATCATTACTACGCTCAAAGCCTCAAATATAAATAGTCACATTAGCAAACTATGGTGGTTAATAATCCTCAAGATAAATGGGTTCACCATTCTAACTCTATAATCCATAACAACTGAGCACTCACTATCCACAACTTGCAATTAACATTTCTCAATCTCAAACTATGATTCCTTAAGAATAAAAGAGAATTACTAATTCCAAACCACAAATGACCAATCACTTGACAATCAGACAACCATTCAAATCATCTAGTTCATCTAAAACTCAAAATGAATCGATTTTCATTTATGACAATACTCCTCAAACTTTGGTTACCGGCTTAATTACCCTAAAGCAAAGTCTCTTTTAGAATCCACCAATTAGAGACATAAAATTCCCAAATGACATCCCAAGCAACCGTTATAATACCCAACAAAAACGAACTATTATCACGCTCAACTCGATTCCCAGAATAGAACGACAATAGCAAGCTCAATAAATGAAGCCATCAAGAGAGTATGGTACCACCAACAGATTCATCCTAAGGTTTAACTCCAAATCCTATTCATGGTCAAAATCAACACGAAGCTAGCTAAAAACCCAAATTATCTCACTAGAGGAAAGACAATGACACCATGAAACTAGAAACGACAGGAAATCTCGAGGGAAACACGAACGCGATAAGATGGGACGAAAATTAGTGGAACGCTAGAGATAGGGAGCCAAAAGTTATAAATTGGATAGATATAGCTATGAAGATAGCCAAGCAAAGGAAAAGGTGAGAGAAAACATTTTCCTAGTGATCAGATTTAGTAGGAACTTGCATGAAAGGAAATGGAAAGGGATAATGGTACGAGTAAAGGTTTAAGGTTTAATCCACAAAATTTCTCGTTTCAAACTTAGGGTGATAGCAAAGCAAGTCATCCCGATAATAAAGGTCAAACAAGGGACCATGGTACCACAAATCATCAAAGTAAGGTACGCCTAAATTCGACAAATCGACTACAACCCAATTCATCCATCCTTTCATATCACACGGATTCCCAAATGCGGAATTGCAACTCAAGCATAGTAACATTCTTTTAGCTCAAATATTCAACACAACCTCAAAGGTTTCTTTAACTGACGGACTAACAAATACTCCCTTATACTAGCTCATTTTCAAGTCATATAGCGCACGAGTTCATTATTATCAAAGTACAACATCAAGTCAAACATCATCATTAACGTCCCAAGGTATTTCCATCATAGCTCACATCATCGAATCTCGCTCATATCAATAATCCTCAAGTAATATTGTTCAACTTACAACGAAACCTTACTACTTCAAACGAGTGTCCGATACCATATTAAGATAAGATCATATCTTTAAATCAAAGAACTATAGACAAATGCTTTTACACCAAGCCTATACTCACAGACACACAATCGGAAACCACAAGACGTCACTTAACCTCAAAAGTATTTCGCACCTCAAAATATCATTCAAAGCTTCTTATTTACACCAATTAGACATATCATAAGCATGGTCTTCAAAACAATACTAAACTTCTAAGTCCAAAAGACTAAATTACAAATGAGTTAAGAAGTCATAGCCAACTCATTCGACCTTACACCATCGAATATCATGAACTATTTACACACAAGTCATGGCAAGCATTTATACATTAAAATCATTAAACATTCCTTACCACACTTTCCTCAAGGATACCAACTCTCACCACTAGGGGAGAACTTAAGTCTACACAATTTTTCTCGAATCCCAAATTCATTCTAATCAACACTAACATTCCACCAAGTCCAAAATTCTTCCGACGAAGGTTAATATACTACAAACAAATGGGTATGGCATCCACAAAAATGTTACATGAGGAAGGTAAGGATACCAATTGATAAGGAGGAGGGAAGTAACAAGAGTAATCTCCAAGGGGAGATGACGTTATATGATAAAGAAGCACTTAGATAGAAGGAAGAGAGCATAATACATTAAGGACGAGTGAAAAAATCGATGAGGAAGAAATACACTTCAATTAGGCTTGTCAATCTTCAATCTTCGGTAGAGGATACTTTTTCTAGATAACACATGATCCACCTCCAGACGGTAGATATAAACAAACATAACATCACTCAACACAATCAACAAACAAGTTGGAACCTAACATACATCAAGTACACCAAAGACTACCAAGTAAAGTCCTTAATTTCTACCCATCTATCATTTATTATTTCAAGGTTAAGTAGTTTAAGTTTAGGGTTCACGTGTGTGCGTTGGGAGCGTTAAAGCTCTAATACCAACTGTGACAACCCTCGCGAATGCGGAAATAAAACATAACAAGCATGTGATTTATATAGCGAAAAATATGGTGTTTTTAAAACTTTTCACATGCAAATAGAAAGGTACGAGGAATGCCAATAATTACAAACCAAAATATAAAATACTACAAGAGACGTAGTCTCTCAAAATGTTATCCAACATCAAAGTTATTAGCAACTAGCTAAACAACGTCTAGAGGTGACTCATCCAGGCCAACGCCCGCTAGCTCACACCTGAACCCAAAATACCATAAGCAAAAAGCCATCCAAACAAGCAACCTGTTCATCCATGAAAAACATGAACGCCACAATCAGTGAGGAGTAACTCCGGGTTCTCCCTGCCATATCACAATAAACGTACATAAACGGAAAATACAAAAGTAGAAGCATGCATATATAAATATACATGTGAAGTACGAGAAGGATAAATAGGCAATTCAATATATAAAGATAAGAGCATATGAAGTACAAATCCGTAACCATCATATTATAGAAAGACTCGGGAATGACACTCTTAGGCAACCATACACTCTCACTAGGGCTTGCATCTCACCGTTAGCGGCATAAGTTTGATAAGATTGAGACTCGACAAACAAACCATGCCAAGTCATCCAAAGATCACAAATAATCAATCATATAATCATCCATTCAAACGTACAATACGTTGATGACATCTCTCACGGTAAATGACACGCACTAGCACCGTGTACATGCAAGTATGATTAAAAGGCATCCACGGGATAAGACATTGCCCTGAACGCATACACGATTCAATTCATTTCGTATATGTAGACAAATTTCGTCCTGGTAGAACGACGATCATAATACGGTCCTAGTCTAAATCTGGCCAGACTCTCAGATTCACATTTTCCGATTCGACATGCGATAAACATTTCGCATCCAATACTCGGTTAATCATAGACGCTGAGTACCCCAAATTCGGTCAACCTTCACGAAAGAGGCGGAAAAGAGCACAAGCCTCATAACAAGCGGTACGCTACATGCAATAACACCACCTCGCAAGTATACAATATTTTGCTAGAGGGTAACCGTGTCAACCTTTCTTATCTTGTTTTTTCTCAAATTTCTCAAACTAGCTTTTCGGTGACCGAAGATAAGGTCTACACGACCCTAGACTTACCCTATGACATGTGGGTGTATCGGGTTCTTGAGGCTAAGAGGGTTGTTGATCCGACTAGTTATAGCGTCAATTTGAAACATGATATGTGTAGAGTCTATTGATCGATACGAAAGAGGGGGGGTGAGTTGAGTATTAAAAATTAGCCCCAGTTTTTCGATTTATATGATATGTAATTAATTATTATTTGATCATATAGATTAAAATCAACTAATTAATTAATCAAAGTAAGCGCAAGTAACGAAATAACGAAAAGTAAAGAGAGTAGAGAGAGGCACACGGATTTTTGAATTAGTTCAGTTTCACACGTTGAAACCTACGTCCACTATTCTCGATTAATAATTCTTAGTACCTTTCTACGGATTACAAAAATTATCATCCCACTCGTATAATCAACTATGATTATAACTCAAGGTGAGTATCGCTAAATACTCTATACTATCTTACGTTAATAAGAAAGTACAATATAACTCACACAGATTCTCGTTAAAGAATTGTAAGATTATTTGATATACTATTATCCAATAACGTATTTCACGCGAGCGATTGATAAAGATTGATGCACGACTCTTTTGAAAAACAAACACTAAAAATAATAAATATTTTGCTCAAGGTTTGCTTTAAAAAACGATTTTGGAAATTTCTTTCAATGTAAGTATGTGTGTCGTGTATTTCGTGTGTTTCGTGTATTTCGTGTCTTTCATAATTGAGATGGAAAGGAGTATTTATAATAGAAGTATAGGAGATCTAAAACCCTAGCTTAATATTTAAGAAAGATATTTATCTTTGATATCTTAAAATAATATTTACTTTATCTTTTAGAAATATCTTTATCTCAAAATATTATTTGGTTTATCTTTTAGAAATATATGTATCTTTAATATCTCAAAATATTGTTGTAAAGATATAGTAGAATCCTAGATTAAGGTAAACAAGGAAAGCAACCTAGGTTGGCCGAATTTCCTAGCTACGCGAAACCTTAGGAGCACACACCCCCTAAGAGGCACAATCCTATGTTTACACGAAACCCTAGGTGGCTCAAACCCTAGGTGGTCTTATTAGGTTAACAACAAATTGAGATAGAATATATTAGAAACCCTATGTAGCATGACAACCCATAATTTGTATTACTAACCAATAGAATCTCATAAATATATTCTCTATTAAAACTTTTGATAAATATAAAAATACTCTTTCACTTTTGAAAACCTTTAAAATATTTTATTTCCAAAATCATGCATCAACATTTATCATCCAAAGTTATAGGCTAAAGCTATATTTTTGAACTAAAAATCACTCTAATGGAATAGTTACCGAATGACGACCTATACTATCTAATCTTCACAAAGATCTTTAGTATACGGATCATCTCTTAATCTTGATCACAAAGACCCTCCATCTTGAGTCTTGTGTTATTTAAGGTAGATCTTGCTTGAAGCGTTTTTCTTTAAAGTTATAACCAGGTAGCTATAACTTCCATGTAAGCTTCCAAAGTTATTCATAAAGTTATCATAACATTGTCTCACAGAACTTGTCAAAGTTATGCCTGAAGTTCTTTTAACTTTGATCTTCTTTCTTATAATTGTTGTTGGCTATAATAAGACTAAAACACACAATTACATGCATATGATATATCAAGTAAGCACATGTCATTATCAAAACTATAAAATAGGTCCAACAAATTCTCTCTTTTTAATGATGACAAGTCTCTTATGATTTCTATTAACATTGTGACTAAGTATGGTTCCCCCTCAACAAAACACTCCCAAAGTTAAAGCAACTTTGATCGCAAGAACATAACAACTTTGCCAAAGTTATAACTTGAAAGATTTTAATAGATAAGGAGTCTTGACAAGGAGCAAGCTTAAGCAAAGACTCAAATCATATCATTCTTTCCCCCTCTTGACATCATTGAAAAGACAAGAACAAGGATATAAAATGACTAGAATAACATACTCCAAGGCAAGAAATAGATATGCAAAATACGCGATACTAAACGATTCATATCAAGCAAAATCAAATATCAAACGTCAATAAAAACTACAAACCACAATAAAGATTGTTAGTGCCAATGGGCCGAAAATGATAGTGTATAAAGCCAAAATGGGCTGTGTGACAACCCTCGAAAATGCGGAAATATAAAACATACAAGGATCTGAATTAATTTGCGGAAATAAGGTATTTTAAAAACTTTTATACATGCAAGATAGATAATACGAGGAGTGTCAAAGTATTACAAACTAAGTACGAAATACAACAAAGAGACGGAGTCTCTCAAAATGTTAGCAAAGAACAAGTGTTTAGCAAACTAGCTAATATCGTCTAGAGGTGAAACTTCCAGGGACAACGCCCGCTAGCTCACACCCGAACCCAAAATAGCATAAACAAAAAGCCATCCATGCAAGCAACCTGTTCATCCATGAAAAACATGAACGCCACAATCAGTGGGGAGTAACTCCGGGTTCTCCCAGCCATATCACATTAAACGTACATAGAAGGAAATACAAAAGTAAAATCATGCATATATAGATATACATGTGAGATACGATAAGAATAGATAGGCAATTCCACATATAATGATAAGAGTATAAGAGGTACAAGTCCGGATCCATCATGTGATACAAAGACTCGGGGAAGACACTCTTAGGCAACCGAATACGCTCACTAGGGCTTACATCTCACCGTTAGTGGTATAAGTTTGATAAGATTGAGACTCGACAAATAACCATGCCAAGTCATGCGATGACCACAATAAACTCATCATATTATCATCCATTCAAACATACCAATACATTGACAATGCCCAATCATGCAATGACCATGAATAATAAGTCATGAAATCACGCAATCAAGAACGACGACACAAAGACGACATCTCTCACGGTAAATGAAACGCACTAGCACCGTGTACATGGCAAGTATGATTAAAAGGCATCCACGAGATAAGCATTTCCCTGAACGCATACACGATCACATTTCGTATATGTGGACTAATTTCCTCCTGGTAGGAACGATAATAAAATGGCTCCTAATCTAAACCTGGCCAGATTCTCGGAATCACATTTTCCGATTCGACATGCGATACACGTTTCGCATCCAAGACTCGGTCAATCATAGACGCCGAGTACCCCAAATTCGGCAGATCAATTCACGAAAGAGGCGGAAAATAGCACAAGCCTCACAACAAGTGGTACGCTACATGCAAATAACACCACCTCGCAAGTACACAACATTTGACGGCCGGGTCGATCAACGCAATGCCTTCAACTCCTAACAACGTCGTCGTATGCCCACTACACATGCAATTAAGCAGTAGGATACCTCCCCGTTCTGACATTCCAGCCTTACGAACGTGAAGATAGCCAAGGGAATGAGAGTACAAAGCACAAGACAAAATAGTGCTCAAATCGTATCATTTGTAAAAACCGACTCAAAGTAGAACATACCAAAAACCGTCACAAAACATGCAATACAAGCGAATGGAATATCATATACCCAAAACATTAATATTATAAGTCACTACGCAAAATTATACGATAAACGAATCATGCGAACTATTATAAATTACGAGTTTTAGAAATTATAAGAGAAAAACACAGCCGTGTTCCAGGCCGGTCTGGAGGCCGGCGGCCGGGCACCCGGCCAAGAGCACAACTACACACAAAAAGCAAGTTTGGAAACTAACTAAAACAAGGGTCCACTTCAAACGGTCATAACTAGAGTTCTAGATATGCAAATGGAGAAATTCCAAGTCGAGGTGATAGCTTATCCTCTAACGGTTCCAACGATAGGTCACAAGCCCAAAAGAAGCAAGTAACGAAGGAGATATGATAATTTTACGAAAAAGGGTCGGTGCAGTGAGTTCCCAGCCGGCCACTAGACCGGCGGCCGGGCACCCGGCTGGGACTACATCAACCCGTGAGCAACATACACAACTCTATCATTTCCAATTCTCATAATTCACTTCTATTAACTATCAACAATCAATATTCATCATCAACAATCATCAAATAACAACAATCATCATCCATAACATAATTCCTAAACTTACTAATCGTAATCTAATACGAATTCTAGCATATAAAGCATGTAAAACACGTAAATGATACCGAGTAACCCTTCACCGTTACCTTCTCCCGTCTTCAATTGATTTCTAAGCTTTCCTAAATCTCCACCTACAATTAGATTATAAAAGATGAATATATTTCACCTTTGAGAAAGACGGATAAATTGAAAAGCTAGAAAGACGGTAATTTTATTACCAATACGCATAGAGGAAGATAAGAGGGGAAGAATAAGACGAACTTACGTGAATTTGAGCAAGAAACGAATGAGATACGATGATTATAAGTTTGGAAAGATTATGGAGGCAAGGGTTTTGATGGTTTCTTTGGAATGAAGTAAGTTGAGTTGTGTTTGTGTATGAACTAGGTTAAGGGAGGTAGTATGAGTTATGTAAGGAAAAAGTCGACAAAAGTCAAACTCGCCTTAAGACGGGATTCTCATGGAATCTCGCGGAAATTCCAAATACGAACTCGGAAATTCTAAATTCGACTCGGAAAATTAAATTTACGATTAAAACTAAATTTCACTGAAAAGTGTCCGTAAAATATTTTTACTAGAAAAATAGGGTACATTTGCGGGTGTTACAATCACCCCACCTTTTAAAAAGTTTCGTGCTCGAAACTTGAGAGTAGAAAACAAAAGTATTAAGGACAAGAATCGGTTTTCAAAATTAGTACGAAAACTTTTACAAGGAAAATATTTAAGAAACGAGGTTCATCTCGAAAACAGTTTAAGGAAATTTTTCATAAGTGTGAAACTTTACTTACGGATCTCAAGAGTGCCCGTCGCGAACGAGAACTCTAATTATCCAGATCAAATCAAAGTCGAAATAGTGAAATCGAAAATCAAACAAGTGTTAGTAAATGCAGGACTAGTCACCAGACGTCTCCAATAACAAGTCCAAACATCCAACCAAACACAAAATCCAAATATAAAAGGGAAAGAAATCTATTTTCTCCAGAAAGAGGGTACACAAACCATCTTTAGACTTCCTTGAAACGTTAAATTAGAAATATAATATGGAAATTTGAAAGTTTTATCAAAGATAGAATCAAATAACAAGACATTACACGTACATAGAGCGACTCGCACAATTCACACACAATTCAGGGTAACAAAATATATACAAAACACTCAAAAATGAAACAAATCGAACTCTTAGGGATAGGAAGATCACGATAAAATCGGTACGAAGATCTACAAGAATTCGATAGTACTATACTCTACTAATACTCTAATCCTCAAGAGGATGTAATTTACCCAAGTTACACCTCAACATTTTCAATCATTAGATTTCTACTGAAATCCTTCATAACAACGAGACCTCAAGTCATCAACCTAACCATTCAAACCTAATTAGCATCAACTAGGGTCCATAGATTGCATTCTGCAGGAGAGGTCCTTTAACGTACTATAAAATCCTTAGATTCATCATACTCTATCTGAGACCACTAACCAAAGAAATCTAATCTTAGGGGACCATATTTACTAACAACCACAAAGTGAACGGTCCTTACCATAAAATCCTCTGATCCAATTTATTCCAAAACTCATTATTCTAAATTCACAATAGACTTCTCATCCTCAAAAGCCAAAACACAATCAAAGAAACAAACATAATTATCTAAGATCCAACTAGCCTCATCCAAAGTCTCACGACAAGGGAAAATCCACAATCCATTATTGATTATAAGGATTCTTTAATATGCCATAACATCCTTAATTCGATCATTACTACGCTCGAAGCGTCAAATATAAATAGTCACATTAGCAAACTATGGTGGTTACTAATCCTCAAGATAAATAAGTTCACCATTCTAACTCTATAATCCATAACAACTGAGGACTCATTATCCAAAGCTTGCAACGAACATTTCTCAATCTCAAACTATGATTCCTTAAGAATAAAAGAGAATTACTATTTCCAAACCACAAATGATCAATCACTTGGCAATCAGACAACCATTCAAATCATCTAATTCATCTAAAACTCAAAATGAATCGATTTTGAATTATGACAATACTCCTCAAACTTTGGGTACCAACTCAATTACCCTAAAGCAAAGTCTCTTTTAGAATCCACCAATTAGAGACATTTAATTCCCAAATGATATCCCAAGCAACCGATATAATACTCAACAACAACGAATATCATCTCGCTCAACTTGATTCCCAAAATAGCACTACACTAGCAAGCTCAATAAATGAAGCCACCAAGAGAGTACAATGCCACCAACAGATTCAGCCTAAGGTTTAAATCCCAATCCTATTCATGTTCAAAATCAACACGAAGCTAGCTAACAACCCAATCATCTCACCGGAGGAAAGACAATGACACCATGACATTGGAAACGATAGGAGATTTCGAGGGAAACACGAACGCGATAAGATCGGACGAAAATTAGAGGAACGCTAGAGGCAGGGAGCCAAAAGCTAGATATTGGATAGATATAGCTATGAAGATAGCCAAGCAAAGAAAAAGATAAGAGAAAATAATTTCCTAGGAATCGGGCTTAGTAGGAACTTGCATGAAAGGAAAAGGAGAGAGATAATGGCACGAGTAAAGGTTTAAAGTTTAATCCACAAAATTTCTCCTTTCAGACTCAGGGTGATAGCAAAGCAACTCATCCCGATTACAAAGGTCTCTTACAAGGGACCATCGTACCACAATCCTCAAAGTAAGGTATACCTAGATTTAACAAATCGATTACAACCCAATTCATCCGCCCTTTCATATAACACGGATTCCCAATTGCGGAATTTCAACTCAAGTATAATAACATTCCTTTAGCTCAAATATTCAACACAACCTCAAAGGTTTCTTTAACTGAAGGACTAACAAATACTCTCTTATACTCGGTCATTTTCGAGTCTATAGCCCACGAGTTCATTATTATCAAAGTACAACCTCAAGTCAAACATCATCATTAACGTCCCACGGTATTTCCATCATAACTCACATCATAATCCTCAAGTAATATGATTCAACTTACCGAAACCTTACTACTTCAAACGAGTCTCCGATGCCATAAGATAAGATCATATCTATAAATCAAAGAACTATAGCCAAAAGCTTTTCCACCAAGCCTATACTCACAAACACACAATAGGAAACCACAAGACGTCACTTAAACTCAAAAGTATTTCGCACCTCAAGATATCATTCAAAACTTCTTATTTACACCAATTAAACATATCATAAGCATGGTCTTCAAAATAATACTAAACTTCTAAATCCAAAAGACTAAATTACTAATGAGTTAAGAAGTCATAACCAACTCATTCAACCTTACACCATCAAATATCATGAACTATTTACACACAAGTCATGACAAGCATTTATACATTAAAATCATTAAACTTATCTTACTACCTTTCCTTAGCGTTACAACCAATCATCAATATAGGGTGAATTTAGATCTACACCATTTTCCTCAAATCACAAAATTCATTCTAACAAACACTAATATTCCACCAAATTCAAAGTTCTTCCGACCAAGTATAATATACCACAAACAAAAGGGTATGGTGTCCACCAAAGGTCACATAAGGAAGTTTGATGGTACAAATTGATAAGGAGGAGGAAAGTAACAAGAGTAATTTCCAAGGGAAAAAGAAGTTAGATGATGAAAAAGCACTTAGATAGAAGGAAGAGAGCATGATACATTAAGGACGAGAGAAATCATCGATGAGGAAGAAATATACTTCAATTAGGCTTGTCAATCTTCAATCTTCAGTGAAGGATACTTCTTCTAGGTAATACATGATCCACCTTAAGACGGAAGATACAAACAAACATAACATCACTCAACACAATCAACAAACAAGTTAGAACCTAACAAACATCAAGTACACCAAATACTACCACCTTAGGTCCTTAAGTCTACCCATCTCTCATTGATTATTTCAAGGTCAAGTAATTTAAGTTTGGTTCACGTGTGTGCGTCGGGAGCGATAAAGCTCTGATACCAACTGTGAAAACCCTCGAAAATGTGGAAATATAAAACATACAAGCATGTGAATTAATTTGCGGAAATACGGTATTTTAAAAACTTTTATACATGCAAGATAGATAATACGAGGAGTGTCAAAATATTACAAACTAAGTACGAAATACAAAAAAGAGACGGAGTCTCTCAAAATGTTAGCAAAGAACAAGTGTTTAGCAAACTAGCTAATATCGTCTAGAGGTGAAACTTCCAGGGACAACGCCCGCTAGCTCACACCCGAACCCAAAATAGCATAAGCAAAAAGTCATCCATGCAAGCAACCTGTTCATTCATGAAAAACATGAACGCCACAATCAGTGGGGAGTAACTCCGGGTTCTCCCAGCCATATCAAATTAAACGTACATAGAAGGAAATACAAAAGTAGAGCATGCATACATATAGATATACATGTGAGATACGATAAGGATAGATAGGCAATTCAATATATAATGATAAGAGCATAAGAGGTACAAGTCCGAATCCATCATGTGATACAAAAGGCTCGGGGAAGACACTCTTAGGCAACCGAATACGCTCACTAGGGCTTACATTCAACATTAGCGGATAAGTTGATAAGATTGACGAATCGAACATAACCATGGCCAATATGCGTGACCACAATAAAATCATCAATATAATCCATCAACATACCAATACATTGACAATGCCCAATCATGCAATGAACCATGAATAATAAGGCAGAAAATCACGATTCAAGAACGACGACAAAAGACGACATCTCTCACGGTAAATGAAACGCACTAGCACCGTGTACATGGCAAGTATGATTAAAAGGCATCCACGAGATAAGCATTTCCCTGAACGCATACACGATCACATTTCGTATATGTGGACTAATTTCCTCCTGGTAGGAAGGATAATAAAACGGCTCCTAATCTAAACCTGGCCAGATTCTCGGAATCACATTTTCCGATTTGACATGCGCTACACGTTTCGCATCCAAGACTCGGTCAATCATAGACGCCGAGTACGCCAAATTCGGTAGATCAATTCACGAAAGAGGCGGAAAAGAGCACAAGCCTCACAACAAGCGGTACGCTACATGCAAATAACACCTCCTCGCAAGTACACAACATTTGACGGCCGGGTCGATCAACGCAATGCGTCCAACTCCCAACAACGTCGTCGTATGCCCACTACACATGCAATTAAGCAGTAGGATACCTCCCCGTTCCGATATTCCAGCCTTACAAACGTGAAGGTAGCCAAGGGAATGAGAGTACAAAGCACAAGACAAAATAGTGCTCAAATCGTATCATTTGTAAAAACCGACTCAAAGTGGAACATACCAAAAACCGTCACAAAACATGCTATACAAGCGAATGGAATATCATATACCCAAAACATTAATATTATAAGTCACTACGTAAAATTATACGATAAACGAATCATGCGAACTATTATAAATTACGAGTTTTAGAAATTATAAGAGAAAAACACAGCCGTGTTCCAGGCCGGTCTGGAGGCCGCCGGCCGGGCACCCGGCCAGGAGCACAACTACACACAAAATACAAGTTTGGAAACTAACTAAAACAAGGGTCCACTTCAAACGGTCATAACTAGAGTTCTAGATATGCAAATGCAGAAATTCCAAGTGGAGGTGATAGCTTATCCTCTTACGGTTCCAACGACAGGTCACAAGCCCAAAACAAGCAAGTAACGAAGGAGATATGATCATTTTACGAAAAAGGGTCGGTGCAGTGAGTTCCCAGCCGGCCACTGGACCGGCTGGGACTACATCAACCCGTGAGCAACATACACAACTCTATCATTTCCAATTCTCATAATTCACTTCTATTAACTATCAACAATCAATATTCATCATCAACAATCATCAAATAACAACAATCATCATCCATAACATAATTCCTAAACTTACTAATCGTAATCTAATACGAATTCTAGCATATAAAGCATGTAAAACACGTAAATGATACTGAGTAACCCTTCACCGTTACCTTTTCGCGTTTTCAATTGATTTCTAAGCTTTCCTAAGTCTCCACCTACAATTAGATTATAAAAGATGAATATATTTCACCTTTGAGAAAGACGGATAAATTGAAAAGCTAGAAAGACGGTAATTTTATTAGCAATACGGATAGAGGAAGATAAGAGGGGAAGAATAAGACGAACTTACGTGAATTTGAGCAAGAAACGAATGAGATACGATGATTATAAGTTTGGAAAGATTATGGAGGCAAGGGTTTTGATGGTTTCTTTAGAATGAAGTAAGTTGAGTTGTGTTTGTGTATGAACTAGGTTAAGGGAGGTAGTATGAGTTATGTAAGGAAAAAGTCAACAAAAGTCAAACTCGCCTTAAGACGGGTTTCTCATGGAATCTCGCGGAAATTCCAAATACGAACTCGGAAATTCTAAATTCGACTCGGAAAATTAAATTTACGATTAAAACTAAATTTCACTGAAAAGTGTCCGTAAAATATTTTTACTAGAAAAATAGGGTACATTTGCGGGTGTTACAGGCTGAATGGTTAAGAAGTTTAAGAAACAACCAAGGTAAGACTAGAAAATCAAGGCAAATCGGGTTGGCGAATGTGTTGGAGCCAGTGTCCTCCACAATTAGTGCAATAACATAAATAAATCTCTGTAGGTTCACAGGGTATACTTTGTATAATAATCAGTTGATTAACGTTTATCAATAATGGTTGGCTTGCTAGATAAGTTTGACGTTATTGTCATACAGATGGCGGTGATCAACTGGTCCCTAAAAGTCACACCTATAGGATGTGTTTTGAGAGATGTGATTATTTGAGAAAATAATCATATTGATGCCCTATTATATGACTAAAAGGTTAGTCAGTGTATTTGACTAAAAGGTTAGTCAATGTGATGATGAGACAATTATTTAATAATGATTAAATAAAGTTAGCTGAGACGAATTAACTGTAATTCGTAAAATTGAATATAAAAAGTTATATTTAAGTGTTGTATATAATGTAAGCTAATTAAACATAAACTGTTATAATTAATTGGCAAATTATAAATATACGGATATTTATAATTAATGATGGATTATAATGTCGGTCCTTGACAAATGATGATTATAATATATTACATTATATTGGAAGCTAAAATGACCGAAACACAGTATCCAGATACACTCGGGTTTTCGGGTCAATGGGTAGTTATTTGAGGAGACTAAATCTCCTCATATAAACCTATGTGTGCCGTGAGTAAGAGCTAGAAAAGCAGTAGAAAAATTCTAACCTAATTCATCTCTCTCTCACACAGCCTCTCTATTATTCACACAGACACAAAAGTTAACAGTAACTTTTGACAAAACACAAAAACCTTCTTCTCAACAGTGAGATCGTGTAAGAGGTTTACTTTCTAGCAAAAGAAAAGGGTATTTCTCGGAGCATCTTGGGTGCAACGATTAGGAGGATATTTACTTTGATATCTCTTTTCTTTACGCCAATTGCTAGGACCGGAGGTTGATTTCTAAATCTATACTCTTATTCTTGTTTTCGTTTATGACTAGTATAATCAAGTTATTACTATTTCGTTATAATCCTATAATAATTGTATTGTGGTAATACCGATTTTCCACAAGTGGTATCAGAGCATAGGCCACGAAATTGTTTTAATTTGATTTCATAAACCGAAACTGTTTATGCCGCTGTGTGTTTGACTCGATCGAGGACTTTAGTGTCTCGATCGAGCGGTTTTTGTGAGTTTTTGGTCGATCGAGTACTTGTTTTCACTCGATCGAGCAGTTTTCTCAATTGTTTGGTCGATCGAGTACTTGTGTTCGCTCGATCGAGCAGTTTGTCTCAAATTTTTGGTCGATCAAGTGATGTTTACACTCGATCGAGGTCCCTGTTTGTCGACTAGGAAGAATTAGTCGATCGAGAGACTTTATTGTTTAATTTATTCTCGATCGAGTCCTTTACAGTATCGTATTTCCTTTCGTATTCGTTTTCATTTAGATTTACTTTGTTATTTTAATCTGTTAAAATAACATACAATAGATTTGTAGATGTTTTAATTTAATAAAGATTAGATTAAAATGAAAATGAAAATGATGTTGAATGAGTTTATCATTTGAAAGGATATTATGTTTTCCCTATTTTGTCGATAAGGACCGTTTTGCTGAAAAAAAAATTTGCCGAAAAATTTATGCTGAAGAATTTATGCTGAAAAATTTCTGTTTTTCTTTGGTATTCAAAATTTTTTAGGGCCTTTAATTGTACATTATTCGGATTGTGTATAATTAATGTAAAACGGTTCACATATGCTTAATATCTTACATTTTAAAGCAGTTTGAAATGTTTAGGATAGTTCATTTTATCAGTAAAATGAATCGAGATTGTAATTGATGTGGGTAATTACAGAATCACCACATAATTATAATCGATGTTAAAGGGTGGTTTGGATAATAAAACATCGTAATAACTGTATTATGTTTTGCATGTTTTATTTTAGTTGATGCTTTTATAATGTTTTTGGATTGTTTGAATGGATTTTAACGTTTTACAATCAGTTGTAACTTAGTGTGGCCTTAGTAGATTGTGTTACCGTAATGATGGTAACATAGTCTTGGATGTATTTTGAGATCTCGCATCTCCATTTTTTTAGTTTTGGGTTTTGAAATTAGGATGTAATAAATAGGATCAATGTAATTTTATTTATTGTAATTTCAAAGAAGACTAAAGATGGACATTGGAGCTCACTCCCGCTACATGGACCAAGAAGGGTGATCAAGTCAAGCTTCGAGGGTCCAAGCAGTTGGATTCCAAGTTGTATTTCATTCTTTTTGGTAGGATAGGCCACACTAGGACATGTTTTTCTTTTACGTTTTTCATTCTCGTTTACTTTCCATCACATGATAGATATAATTGCATCATATTCCGCCTAAACCAAACCACCTAAACCTAAAATGCATGAAAATGATTCATATAGATTGAATAATTTTAATCATGGACATACAGATGTCACTCGCTTTTAGGGCCATCACCTTAGTTAAATCATTCTCGAGTTGCTTGACATTCGTTCACTTAAAATGTATTTAAGTTAAGATGATGGGACCTTCCCCTATAAATTAAAATTGAGACTAGTCTTTATAGGGAAAACTACTATGAGCCCCTTCTTCGTCGAAAGTCATAATATGACCCCTTCTACGTTGGGTAAGTAGTGAGTGTTGACCTATTTGTGACAACCCTCGCGAATGCGGAAATATAAAACATACAAGCATGTGAAATAATATGCGGAAATATGAAGTTTTAAAAACTTTTATACATGCAAGATAGATAAAACGAGGAGTGTCAAAATATTACAAACTAAGTGCGGAATATAACAAAGAGACGGAGTCTCTCAAAATGTTAACAAAGAACAAGTGTTTAGCAATACTAGCTAAAATCGTCTAGAGGTGAAAACTTCCAGGGACAACGCCCGCTAGCTCACACCCGAACCCAAAATAGTCATAAGCAAAAAGCCATCCATGCAAGCAACCTGTTCATTCATGAAAAACATGAACGCCACAATCAGTGGGGAGTAACTCCGGGTTCTCCCAGCCATATCACATTAAACGTACATATAAGGAAATACAAAAGTTAACATGCATATATAGATATACATGTGAGTTAAGATAAGAATAGATAGGCAATTCGATAAATAATGATAAGATCATGTGGAAATCAAATCCGAAACCATCATGTTATTCAAAGACTCGGGAAGACACTCTTAGCAACTGAAACGCTCACTAGGGCTGCATCTCACCGTCGCGGTATAAGATTGATAAGTTGAGACTCGAACATACAAACCAAGTCAAGTCATGCGATGATCACATTAAATCCAACATATTATCATCCCTTCCGAACCAAGACAATGACGGTGCCCAATCATGCAATGACCATGAACACTATCATGAAATCACGCATTCAAGAACGACACAAGACGACAACTCTCACGGTAAATGAAACGCACTAGCATCGTGTCCCAGCAAGAATGATTAAAAGGCATCCACGGGATAAGCATTTCCCTGAACTCATACACGATGACATTTCGTATATGGAGACTAATTTCCTCCTGGTAGCACGACGATAATAAATATCCGGTCCTAGTCTAAATCTGGCCAGAATCTCGGAATAAACCATTTTCCGATTCGACATGCGATAAACGTTTCGCATCCAAGACTCGGTCTTACAATATATATGCCGAGTACCCCAAATTCGGTAGATCAATTCACGAAAGAGGCGGAAAAGAGCTCAATCCTCATAACAAGCGTACGCTACATGCAAATAACACATCCTCGCAAGTACACAACATTTGACGGCCGGGTCGATCAACGCATAGCGTTCAACTCCCAACAACGTTGTCGTATGCCCACTAACACATGCATTTAAGCAGTAGGATACCTCTCCGTTCCGACATTCCAGCCTTACGAACGGGAAGGTAGCCAAGGGAATGAGAGTACAAAGCACCAGACAAAATAGTGCTCAAACCGTATCATTTGTAAAAACCGACTCAAAGGGGAACATATCACAAACCGTCACAAAACATGAGAATATGGCATTATATAAATGTAAATACGATAAACATGAATCAATACATGATACATAAGCATTAGAACAAGTTTATGAAGCATAAGGAATAAGAAACATAGTTACCTCTCCAAAACAACAAGTTTGGAAACTAACTAAAACAAGGGTTCACTTCAAACTATCATAAATAGAGTTCTAGACATGTAAATACAGAAATTCCAAGTCGCGGTGCTGGCTTATCCTCTTACGGTTCCAACGAATGGTGACAAGCCCAAAACAAGCAAGTAACAAAGGAGATATGATTATTCTACCAAAAAGGGTCAGTGCAGTGAAACTGCACAATTCACGACCGTGACTTGTATTTCACGACCGTGAGATGTGTGACCAAATCACCCGAGAACCTTCAACATAAATTCAATCCTTTTATTTCCAATTCTCATAATTCATTTCTAATAACTATCAACAATCAATATTCATCATCAACAATCATCAAATAACAACAATCATTATTCATAACATGAATCCTAAGCTTTCTAATCGTATTCTAAATACGAATCCTAGCATAAAAAGCATGTAAAACACGTAAATGATATCGAGTAACCCTTTACTGTTACCTTTACGCGTCTTTAAATGATTACTAAGCCTTCCTAGTAGTCTCCACCTACAATTAGGTAATAAAAGATGAATATATTTCACCTTGAGAAAGACGGATAATTTAAAAAGCGAAAAAGACGGTAATTTTATTACCAATACGGATAGAGCTAAGAGGGGAAGAATAAGACGAACTTACGGGAATTTGAGCGAGTAACGAAGGAGTAGCGACGAATCTAAGACGGATCAAAATGGAGGCAAGGTTTTTGGTGTTTAAGGTGAGGAAGAAGAAGATTGAGTTGTGTGAATGAATTAGGTTAAGGAGTATGAGGGAGTATAAGTAAAGGGTGAGTCGGAAAAGTCAACGAAAGTCAAAGGCGGCTCAAAAGTCAAGAAAAGTCAAAGACGACTTAAAAGTCAAGAAAAGTCAAAGACGACTTAAAAGTCAAGGAAAGTCAAAGACGACTTAAAAGTCAAGAAAAGTAAAAGACGACTCAAAAGTCACGAAAAGTCAAACTCGCCTTAAGACGGGATTCCCATGGAATCTCGCAGAAATTCCAAATACGAACTCGGAAATTGTAAATTCGACTCGAAACATTAAATTCTAAATTAAAACTTAAATTTGCTGAAAAGATTCCGTAAAATATTTATACTAGAAAAATAGGGTACATTTCCGAGTGTTACAATCACCCCACCTTTTAAAAAGTTTCGTCCTCGAAACTTGAGAGTAGAAAACAAAAGTATTAAGGACAAGAATCGGTTTTCAAAATTAATACGAAAACTTTTACAAGGGAAAACATTTATGAAATGTTGTTCTTCTCGAAACGGTTTAAAGAAATTTTTCATAAGTGCGAAACTTTACTTACGGATCTCAAGAATGCTCGTCGCGAACGAGAACTCTAATTATCCAAAAAGCAAAGTCGAAATAGTGAAATCAAAATTCAAAACAACGTTAGTAAGTGCAGGACTAGTTATCAGACGCGTCTCCAATAACAAGTGCAAACATCCAACCAAACGCAAAATCCAAATATAAAAGCAAAAGAAATCCATTTTCTCCAAAAAGAAGGTACAAAATATATCCTTGGACTTCTTTGAAAAGTTAATTTAGAAACACAATATGTAAATTCGAAAGTTTTCTCAAAGATAAAATCAAAATAAGAACACATTACACGTACAAAGAGCGACTAGCACTTCTCACACACAATTCAGGGTAACAAAATATATACAAAATACGCAAAAACGAAACAAATCAACTCTTAGGGATAGGAAGATTAAGATAAAGTCGGCAGGAAGATCTACAAGAATTCGACATCACTAACTCTACTAATAAACCAAATCCTCAAGAGAATGCAATTTACCAAATTTGCAACTCATCGCTTTCAATCATCAGAAATCCTACAAAAATATTCCATAATCACGAAACTTCGAGTAACAAATCTCAATTATTCGAATCCAATTAGAATCTACTAAGGTCCATCGGCACGGTAGACTCCACAACTAACAATCCACATGAAAGATTTATTACGCACTCTAATCTTCTTTGTTTCATCAAAACTCTAACTAGAAACTACCAACAAATATTTATCTATGAAAAACATGATCGCTAACAACCACAAGGTAAAAGAGACTTACTATGAAATCCTTTGATCCAATTTATTCCAAAATTCATTATCCTAAATTATTAACAATGAACTTTCTCATCCTCAAAAGTTAAATCACAAAACCTCAAAGAGATTAGTCACACAAATCTCATTTCACTTAACTTTTGCCAAACATAAGGCAATGCAACCGTAAATCCATTTATTTATCTCTTCCAAACTCTCAATACATCGGTTTTCGCTTATGACTATATTCCTCAAGTTTGGTCATCAAGTTTGGTCATCCAATCCAAATTCCACAAGGTAATTATTCCCGCTAGGGTCCAACATTTTAAGACCACAATTTCCCAAGTAACACTTAAAGAATCACTAAAATTCTTAACCACAACTACCAACTATCAGTATGCTTATTTCGATCCTCAAAACGATATTGCAACATTAAGCTTTCATAGTCTAAAACCACTAGGAGAGTTTCATCCTAAGCTATCCTCAAATCCTTATAATCATCTAAACATGAAACTAGTTTAATAGGACGGGTAGGTACCATATTCGAAACTTCTTCAAAACACACCTACTAACCCTTACGTTAGCTAATAAGAAAAACTACCTCTCAAGAGAGTAGGGATAAAAGAACATGATACAAGGAACATTAGGAAGCGTCACTAAAGACTACGATAAGATGAAAAAGGCGAAGGTGAAAAAGGAAAACGAGGTTGAGGAAGAGACAAAGCAGATAGTAGAGTTATGAAGCTATCTGAGTAAGAAAGAAGGTACGAGCTTGCGATTTCTTAAAGATCAATCTTGACAAAAACATTCAAGACTAGAAATGAAAAGGAATGATGGCACGAGTAAAGGTTTAAGGTTTATCCCAAAATTTCTCCTTTCAACTTAGGTGATAGTAAAGCAACTCATCCCAAACAAAGGTCCTCTACAAGGGACCATCGTACCACATCAATCAAAGTAAGGTACACCTATATTTAACAAATCGATTACAACCCATTCATCCACCCTTTCATCTAACACGAATCCCCATTGCGGAATTGCAAAACTCAACATAGTTACATTCCTTAGCTCAAATATTCACCACACCCTCAAAGGTTTTTTAACACTGAAAGACTAAACAAAGAACTCCCTATAATCGTCACTTTTGGCAACTCATATGCCCACGAGTTCATAATATCCAAAGTCCACCCTCAAGTCAAACATCATCAATTACCGTCCCAAGGTATTTCCATCATAGCTCCCATCTAATCCTCAAGTAATATGGTTCAACTTACAACGAAACCTTACTACTTCAAACGAGTCTCCGATACCATAAGATAAGATCATATCTTTAAATCCAAGAACTATAGCCAAATTCTTTTCCACTAAGCCTATACTCACAAACACACAATAGGAAACCACAAGACGTCACTTAATCTCAAAAGCATTTTACAACTCAAGGCATCATTCAAACTCCTAAATTCAAAAGATTAAATCGCTAATGGGTTAAGAAGTCTTAGCCACTCATTCAACCTTACACCATCAAATATCATGAACTATCCACACATTAGTCATGACAAGCATCAAGCATTAAAATCATCAAACTTATATTACTACCTCTCCTTAGAGTTACAACCAATCATCATTATAGGCTGAATTTAGATCTACACCATTTTCCTCAAATCACAAATTCATTCTAACAACCACTAATATTCCACAAAGTTCAAAGTTCTTCCGACCAAGTATAATATACCACATACAATTGGGTATGACAACCATAAAAATGTTACAAGAGGAAGGTAAGGATACCAATGGTAAGATGGAGGAACTATCAAGAGTAATTTCCAAGAGGCAAACAAGTTGGAAGAGAAAGAAGCACCTAGATAGAAGGAAGAGAGCATAATACAATAAGGACGAGAGAATTCAAAGATGAGGAAGAAATACACTTCAATTAGGCTTGTCAATCTTCAAATCTCCGGTAAAGGATACTTCTCCTAGGTAACACAATGATCCACC
Organism: Heliosperma pusillum; assembly: GCA_022085475.1. Classification (NCBI taxonomy): domain Eukaryota; kingdom Viridiplantae; phylum Streptophyta; class Magnoliopsida; order Caryophyllales; family Caryophyllaceae; genus Heliosperma; species Heliosperma pusillum. The sequence goes on along the minus strand of JAIUZE010071661.1, from coordinate 13,557 downwards.
TTAAAACGGTAGATACAAACAAGCATAACATCACTCGACACAATCAACAAACAAGTTAGAACCTAACAAACATCAAGTACACCAAGACTACCAAGTAAAGTCCTTAATTTCTACCCATCCCTCATTTATTATTTCAAGGTCAAGTAGTTTAAGTTTAGGGTTCACGTGTGTGCGTCGGGAGCGATAAAGCTCTGATACCAACTGTGACAACCCTCGCGAATGCGGAAATATAAAACATACAAGCATGTGAAATAATATGCGGAAATATGAAGTTTTAAAAAATTTTATACATGCAAGATAGATAAAACGAGGTGTGTCAAAATATTACAAACTAAGTGCGGAATATAACAAAGAGACGGAGTCTCTCAAAATGTTAACAAAGAACAAGTGTTTAGCAATACTAGCTAAAATCGTCTAGAGGTGAAAACTTCCAGGGACAACGCCCGCTAGCTCACACCCGAACCCAAAATAGCATAAGCAAAAAGCCATCCATGCAAGCAACCTGTTCATTCATGAAAAACCTGAACGCCACAATCAGTGGGGAGTAACTCCGGGTTCTCCCAGCCATATCACATTAAACGTACATATAAGGAAATACAAAAGTAAAATCATGCATATATAGATATACATGTGAGTTACAATAAGAATAGATAGGCAATCCAATATATAATGATAAGATCATGTGGAAATCAAATCCAAAACCATCATGTTATTCAAAGACTCGGGGAAGACACTCTTAGGCAACCGAATACGCTCACTAGGGCTTGCATCTCACCGTTAGCGGTATAAGTTTGATAAGATTGAGACTCGACAGACAAACCAAGTCAAGTCATGCGATGATCACATAATATCCAACATATTATCAGCCATTCACGAACCAAGACATTGACGGTGTCCAATCATGCAATGACCATGAACAATATCATGAAATCACGCATTCAAAGACGACGACACAAAGATGACATCTCTCACGGTAAATAAAACGCACTAGCACCGTGTACATGGCAAGTATGATTAACAGGCATCCACGGGATAAACATTTTCCTGAACTCATACACGATGCTACATTTCGTATATGTAGACTAATTTCCTCCTGGTAGAACGACGATATAAATACCCGGTCCTAGTCTAAATCTGGCCAGAATCCCGAAATCACATTTTCCGGTTCGACATGCGATAAACGTTTCGCATCCAAGACTCTGTCTTACACTAGACGCCGAGTACCCCAAATTCGGTAGATCAATTCACGAAAGAGGCGGAAAAGAGCTCAAGCCTCATAACAAGCGGTACGCTACATGCAAATAACACCACCTCACAAGTACACAACATTTGACGGCCGGGTCGATCAACGCATATCGTTCAACTCCCAACAACGTCGTCGTATGGCCACTAACACATGCATTTAAGCAGTAGGATACCTCTCCGTTCCGACTTTCCAGCCTTTACGAACGGGAAGGTAGCCAAGGGAATGAGAGTACAAAGCACCAGACAAAATAGTGCTCAAACCGTATCATTTGTAAAAACCGACTCAAAGGGGAACATATCACAAACCGTCACAAAACATGAGAATATGGCATTATATAAATGTAAATACGATAAACATGAATCAATACATGATACATAAGCATTAGAACAAGTTTATGAAGCATAAGGAATAAGAAACATAGTTACCTCTCCAAAACAACAAGTTTGGAAACTAACTAAAACAAGGGTTCACTTCAAACTATCATAAATAGAGTTCTAGACATGTAAATACAGAAATTCCAAGTCGCGGTGCTGGCTTATCCTCTTACGGTTCCAACGAATGGTGACAAGCCCAAAACAAGCAAGTAACAAAGGAGATATGATTATTCTACCAAAAAGGGTCAGTGCAGTGAAACTGCACAATTCACGACCGTGACTTGTATTTCACGACCGTGAGATGTGTGACCAAATCACCCGAGAACCTTCAACATAAATTCAATCCTTTTATTTCCAATTCTCATAATTCATTTCTAATAACTATCAACAATCAATATTCATCATCAACAATCATCAAATAACAACAATCATTATTCATAACATGAATCCTAAGCTTTCTAATCGTATTCTAAATACGAATCCTAGCATAAAAAGCATGTAAAACACGTAAATGATATCGAGTAACCCTTTACTGTTACCTTTACGCGTCTTTAAATGATTACTAAGCCTTCCTAGTAGTCTCCACCTACAATTAGGTAATAAAAGATGAATATATTTCACCTTGAGAAAGACGGATAATTTAAAAAGCGAAAAAGACGGTAATTTTATTACCAATACGGATAGAGCTAAGAGGGGAAGAATAAGACGAACTTACGGGAATTTGAGCGAGTAACGAAGGAGTAGCGACGAATCTAAGACGGATCAAAATGGAGGCAAGGTTTTTGGTGTTTAAGGTGAGGAAGAAGAAGATTGAGTTGTGTGAATGAATTAGGTTAAGGAGTATGAGGGAGTATAAGTAAAGGGTGAGTCGGAAAAGTCAACGAAAGTCAATGGCGGCTCAAAAGTCAAGAAAAGTCAAAGACGACTTAAAAGTCAAGAAAAGTCAAAGACGACTTAAAAGTCAAGGAAAGTCAAAGACGACTTAAAAGTCAAGAAAAGTAAAAGACGACTCAAAAGTCACGAAAAGTCAAACTCGCCTTAAGACGGGATTCCCATGGAATCTCGCAGAAATTCCAAATACGAACTCGGAAATTGTAAATTCGACTCGAAACATTAAATTCTAAATTAAAACTTAAATTTGCTGAAAAGATTCCGTAAAATATTTATACTAGAAAAATAGGGTACATTTCCGAGTGTTACAATCACCCCACCTTTTAAAAAGTTTCGTCCTCGAAACTTGAGAGTAGAAAACAAAAGTATTAAGGACAAGAATCGGTTTTCAAAATTAATACGAAAACTTTTACAAGGGAAAACATTTATGAAATGTTGTTCTTCTCGAAACGGTTTAAAGAAATTTTTCATAAGTGCGAAACTTTACTTACGGATCTCAAGAATGCTCGTCGCGAACGAGAACTCTAATTATCCAAAAAGCAAAGTCGAAATAGTGAAATCAAAATTCAAAACAACGTTAGTAAGTGCAGGACTAGTTATCAGACGCGTCTCCAATAACAAGTGCAAACATCCAACCAAACGCAAAATCCAAATATAAAAGCAAAAGAAATCCATTTTCTCCAAAAAGAAGGTACAAAATATATCCTTGGACTTCTTTGAAAAGTTAATTTAGAAACACAATATGTAAATTCGAAAGTTTTCTCAAAGATAAAATCAAAATAAGAACACATTACACGTACAAAAAGCGACTCGCACATCTCACACACAATTCAGGGTAACAAAATATATACAAAATACGCAAAAACGAAACAAATCAACTCTTAGGGATATGAAGATTAAGATAAAGTCGGCAGGAAGATCTACAAGAATTCGACATCACTAACTCTACTAATAAACCAAATCCTCAAGAGAATGCAATTTACCAAATTTGCAACTCATCGCTTTCAATCATCAGAAATCCTACAAAAATATTCCATAATCACGGAACTTCGAGTAACAAATCTCAATTATTCGAATCCAATTAGAATCTACTAAGGTCCATCGGCACGGTAGACTCCACAACTAACAATCCACAAGAAAGATTTATTACGCACTCTAATCTTCTTAGATTCATCAAAACTCTTACTAGAAACCACCAACAAAATATTTATATCTAGGGAAAACATGATCGCTAATAACCACAAGGTAAAGGAGACTTACCATGAAAATCCTTTAATCCAATTTACTTCAAATCAAATCCTAAATTCAAGAACTTTCTCACCTTCAAAGTTAAAACACAAATCCTTTCAAAAGAGATTAGGTCCACACATCTAATTTCACTTAACTTGCCAATATAGGGCAATTGCGGACCGTAAATCAATTTATTTAGCTCTTTCAAACTCTCAATACATCGGTTTTCGCTTATGACAATATTCCTCAAGTTTGGTCATCCAATCCAAATTCCACAAGGTAATTATTCCCGCTAGGGTCCATCATTTAAAGACCACAATTTTTTCCAAGTAACATTGAAAGAACCACTAATTTTCTTAACCACAACTACCAACTATCATTAAGCTTATTTCGATCCTCAAAATGATATTGCAAGATTAAGCTTTCATAGTCTAAAACCACTAGGAGAGTTTCATCCTAAGCTTATCCTCAATTCTTTATAATCATTTAAACATGAAACTAGTTCAATAGAGCGGGTAGGTACCATATTTGAAACTCCTTCAAAACACATCTACTAACCCTTACGATAGCTAATAAGGAAACTACCTCTCAAGAGAGTAGGGATAAAAGAACATGATACAAGGAACATTAGGAAGCGTCATTAAAGACTAAGATAAGATGAAAAAGGCGAAGGCGAGAAAAGAAAACGAGGTTGAGGAAGAGACAAAGCAGATAGTAGAGTTATGGAGATATCTGAGTAAGAAAGACAGTACGAGCTTGTAATTTCTTAAAGATCAATCTTGACAAAAACATTCAAGAATGGAAATGAAAAGGAATGATGGCACGAGTAAAGGTTTAAGGTTTAATCCACAAAATTGTAAAGCAACTCATCCCAAACAAAGGTCTCTTACAAGGGACCATAGTACCACAATCATCAAAGTAAGGTACACCTAGATTTGATAATTCGACTCCAACCCAATTCATCCATCCTTTCATATCACCCGGATTCCCAATTGCGGAATTGTAACTCAAGTATAATAACATTCCTTTAGTTCAAATATTCAACACAACCTCAAGGTTTCTTTAATTGAAGGACTAACAAATACTCTCTTATACTCGGTCATTTTCAAGTCTATAGCCCACGAGTTCATTATTATCAAAGTACAACATCAAGCCAAACATCATCATTAACATCCCAAGGTATTTCCATCATAGATTACATCATCGAACCTCGCTTATATCTATAATCTTCAAGTAATATGGTTCAACTTACAACGAAACCTTACTACTTCAAAAGAGTCTCTGATGCCATAAGATAAGATCAAAACTCTAAATCCAAGAATTATAGTCAAGAGCTTTCCCACCAAGCCTATACTCACCAACACACAATAGGAAACCACAAGGCGTCACTAAATCTCAAAAGCAATTCGCACCTTAAGATATCATTCAAAACTTCTTATTTACACCAATTAGATCTATCATAAGTATGGTCTTCCAAACAATACTAAACTTCTAAGTCCAAAAGACTAAATTACTAATTGAGTTAAGAAGTCATAGCCAACTCAATCAACCTTACACCATCAAATATCATGAACTATTTACACACAAGTCATGACAAGCATCAAGCATTAAAATCATCAAACTCATCTTACTACCTTTCCTTAGAGTTACAACCAATCATCAATATAGGGTGAATTTTGATCTACACCATTTTCCTCTAATCACAAATTCATTCTAACAACACTAATATTCCACAAAATTTCAAGTTCTTCCGACCAAGAATAATATACCACCAACAATTGGGTATGACATCCACAAAAATGTTACAAGAGGAAGGTAAGGATACCAATGGTAAGATGGAAGAACTATCAAGAATAATTTCCAAGAGGCAAACAAATTGGAAAAAAAAGAAGCACTTAGATAGAAGGAAGAGAGCATGATACATTAAGGACGAGAGAAATCATCGATGAGGAAGAAATATACTTCAACTAGGCTTGTCAATATTCAATCTTCGGTAAAGGATACTTCTTCTAGGTAACACAATGATCCACCTTAATACCGGTAGATACAAACACAAACAAACACCACTCAACACAATCAACAAACAAGTTAGACATTAACAAACATCACGTACACAAGACTACCAAAGTAAAGTCCTTAATTTCTACCCATCTCTCATTTATATTTCAAGGTCAAGAGTTTAAGTTTAGGGTTCACGTGTGTGCGTCGGGAGCGATTAAAGATTGATACCAACGGTGACAACCCTCGCGAATGCGGAAATAAAAAACAAATAAGATGGGTATGATATTGCGGAAATAGGTAGTTTTTTTTAAAAACTTTTATACATGCATGTTAAAGTAACGAGGAGTGTCAAAATATTACAACTAAGTGCGGAAAAATAACAAAGAGACGGAGTCTCTCAAAATGTTAACAAAGAACAAGTGTTTAGCAAATAAGCTAAAATCGTCTAGAGGTTAATCTTCCAGGGACAACGCCCGCTAGCTCACACCCGAACCCCAAAACCTCATATCCAAAAAGGCATCCAAGCAAGCAACCTGTTCATTCATGAAAAACATGAACGCCACAGTCAGTGGGGAGTAACTCCGGGTTCTCCCAGCCATATCACATCAAACGTACATATAAGGGAAATACGAAAGTTAAGCATGCATAATATATATACATGTGAGTTGCGATAAGAAGAGATAGGCAATCCGAGATATAAAGATAAGATCATATAGAAATCAAATCCGTAACCATCATGTTATTCCAAGACTCGGGAAAGACACTCTTAGGCAATCGAATACGCTCACTAGGGCTTGCATCTCACCGTTAGCGGTATAAGATTGATAAGATTGAGACTCGACAGACAAACCAGTCACGTCATGCGATGATCACAATAAATCCAACACATTATCATCCATTCACGATCCAAGACAATGACGGTGTCAGTCATGCAATGACCATGAATACAATCATGAAATCACGCATTCAAAGACAACGACACAAAGACGACAACTCTCACGGTAAATGAAACGCACTAGCATCGTGTACATGGCAAGTATGATTAAAAGGCATCCACGGGATCACATTTTCCTGAACTCATACGCGATGCTTACATTTCGCCTATGTAGACTAATTTCCTCCTGGTAGGAACGATAAGGCTCCTAATCTAAACCTGGCCAGATTCTCGGAATCACATTTTCCGATTCGACATGCGATCACGTTTCGCATCCAAGACTCGGTCTTACAAAGAAAATGCCGAGTACCCACATTCTCGGTAGATCAATTCACGAAAGAGGCGGAAAACTAGCTCAAGCCTCATAACATGCGGTACGCTACATGCAAATAACACCACCTCGCAAGTACACAACATTTGACGGCCGGGTCGATCAACGCATAGCGTTCAACTCCCAACAACGTCGTCGTATGCCCACTAACACATGCATTTAAGCAGTAGGATACCTCTCCGTTCCGACATTCCAGCCTTACGAACGGAAAGGTAGCCAAGGGAATGAGAATACCAAGCACAAGACAAAATAGTGCTCAAACCGACTCATTTGTAAAAACCGACTCAAAGTGGAAACATATCGAAAACCGTCACCAAACATGTGATACATGCGAAAGAGATATCATATATCCAAAACATGAATATTATAAGACATTACGTAAAATTATACGGTAAACGGATCATGCGAACTATTATAAATTACGAGTTTTATAAGTTAAAGAAAAACAACACAGCCGTGTTCCAGGCCGGGCAGGTGACCGGTGGCCGGTGGGCCGGCTCAGAACACAGGCAAAAACCAAAAACAGAGAAAGAGGGTCTGGGCCGGTCAGTCGACCGGCGGCCGGTCGACCGGCACAGACAATCACACCAAACTCAAAACTTCAATACTGATGTGTTCCAGGCCGGTGGGTTGACCGGTGGCCGGTGGGCCGGCCTGGAGCACCTCTTATACAAAAATCAAGTTTCCAAAATGAGTTACTGAAGTGTTCTCAGCCGGTGGTCAGACCGGCGACCGGTCGACCGGCTGGGAACACCCCTTCATCCGAGAGCTTCCAATACTTAACCAATTCATTTCAAATCTCAATTATACTTCTAATAATCATCAACAATCAATATATATCATCAATATTCATCATATAACATCATTCATTAATCATAGCATGGATCCTAATCTTCCTAATCGTAATCTAATACGATTTTCTAGCATATAAACAAGTAAAACACGTAAGTGATACCGAGTAACCCTTCACCGTTACCTTTTATGCGTCTTCCCTACTCGTCAAGCTCCTCTCAATAAGGTAATAGTCTTTGTCGGGATCTTGGAGGTCACCACCTACAATTAGATCGCAAAAAGATGAATAAAGTTCATCTTGAGAAAGACGGGAAATTTGAAAAGCGAGAAAGACGATGATTTTAATATCAATACGGATAGAGGAAAGTACGGAAAGAATAATAAGACGAACTTACGGAAATTCTATCAAGTAACGAAGAAGTTACGACGAATCAAAGATCGATATTCAAAGAGGGAAAGTTTCTTAAGGAAGAAGGAAGAGTTTTGTTTTTGATTTGGTGTTGAATGAAAAATTAGGTTAAGGAAGGGAGTAGTGTGAGTTATGTAGGAAAAGTCAAAGACGGTTTCAAAGTCAAGAAAGTCAAACTCGACTCAAAAGTCAAGAAAAGTCAAACTCGACTCAAAAGTCAAGAAAAGTCAAACTCAACTCAAAAGTCAAGAAAAGTCAAACTCGACTCAAAAGTCAAGAAAAGTCAAACTCGCCTTAAGACGGGATTTTCATGAAATCTCACAGAAATTCCAAATACGAACTCGGAAATTCTAAATTCGACTCGGAATATAAAATTATAAATTAAAACTTAAATTTGCTGAAAAGATTTCGTAAAATATTTCTAATAGAAAAATAGGGTACATTTCCGGGTGTTACAATCACCCCACCTTTTAAAAAGTTTCGTCCTCGAAACTTGAGAGTAGAAAACAAAAGTATCAAGGACACGAATCGGTTTACAAAATCAACACGAAAACTTTTATAAGGGAAAACATTTATGAAATGATGTTCTTCTCGAAAACGCTTTAAGTAAATTTTTCATAAGTGAGAAACTTTATTTACGAATCACAAGAGTGCCCGTCATGAACGAGAACTCTAGCTATCAAAATTTTAAATCAATGCCGAAATAGGGAAAACGAAAATCAAAACAGGCGTTAGTAAGTGTCAGACCAGTCACCAGACGTCTCCAATAACAAGTCCAAACAGCCAACCAAACACAAAATCCAAATATAAAAGGGAAAGAAATCTATTTTCTCCAAAAGAGGGTACACAAACCATCTTTAAACTATTTTAAAAATTTAAATTAGGATTACGATATGGAGATTTGAAAGTTTTCCCAAAGATAAAATTGAAATGAGAAGACATTACACGAACTTAGAGCGAACTCGAACATCGAATTCACGAATCGCGATTCTAAGAGATACGCCCAAACGAGTAAAATGGACTAGAAAGGGGAAGGATTGAAAAGTAGCGGATTGAGTAAGGGTCAGATTGAGGGAAAAGAGAGGAATGAACAACATTACTATCTTCCATCTATGAAAAATTCAAATGTCGATCGCAACTCGACCTTACTAACCGCACCAGTAAACTAGTCCTCAAGAGAGTGCAAAAATATCTTCAACATTTTAAATCTTCAGATTCCTAATAACATATTTCATAACCCTAAACTTCGAGTAACAACTTCCAATTATTCAAATTCAATTTGAATCTTCTAAGGTCCATCGGTATGGTGGACTACACCACTAACAATCCACATAGAAATTTCACTACGCACTCTAATCTTCTTAGCTCCATTAAAACTCTTACTAGAAACTATCAACAAAATATTTATCCATGCAAACCTGATCACTAACAACCACCAAGTAAAAGACTTATCATGAAATCCTTTAATCCAATTTACTTCAAACCCATTATCCTAAATTTACAAGGACTTTTTCATCCACAAAAGTCAAAACACGATTCCTCAAACAAAGAATGAGTACAAATTCCAAATCATACATATTGCCAAACACAAGGCGATACTTCAATTAATCAAATCATCTAACCCATCAAAACTCAAAATGTATCGGTCTTTGCTTATGAAAATTTTCTTCGAGATTGGTCACCAAGTCCAAATTCCATAAAGTAAACATTATTGCTAGGGTCCAACATATAAGGGTAATAAACTCTCAAGTAATCTTTAAAGCAACCACTATAATCCTTGACAACAACAAACTATCATTACGATCAATTCGATCCTCAAGGTGATATTACAATATCAAGATTCAAAGTCTAAAATCATCAAGAGAGGTTCAACCTACTTATTCTTAATTACTCATAGTTACTTAAACATGAATCCAGCTCCATAGGGTGGGTAAGTACCATACTTAGCGCATCATCAAAATACAACCACTAAACCTTACATTAGCTAAAGAGAAAACTACCTCACAAGAGATTATGGAAGACGGACATGATACTTATGAACACTAGGAGGCATCAAGCAAGAACTACGATCTGATGGAAAAGATGAAAGCGGAGAAGGAAAACGAAATTGACCTAAGGGAAAGCACCTACCAGACAGGATCTCCGGGTGAGCATTAGCTTCGGCTCGGCTGAGTACAAAGATGGATCCCTTAGCTTTGGCACCGGGTGCGGAATTCTGACGGTTGGGACATTCACGAATGAGATGTCCAGGCTCCTTGCAGAAAAAGCAAAAGAGGGGCCTATCATAGCATCCTACTCCCGGGTGAAAGGGTTTCCTACAACTGTCACAAAATCGACTTCGAGCTTGAGCTTGAGGGGGAGCATTGAAACGCCTCTTGCTAGCATAGGTATTAGGGGAAGAGGGAGAGAAAGGTCTTTTGTCATGGAAGTTTGACCTTGGATTGAAAGAGGAAAAAGGAGATGGACTCTTCATCTTCGCCCCATCACTAAAGGCCTTCATGGAGTCCTCGGCCCTAAGGGCATCGCCATACAATTCTCCGAAAGATGTAGAGCTCCTCCTTACTTTGCTTTGGAGCAAAGCACTAAGCTTATTACGATAGTAAAAAGCTCGATCTTCATCATCCTTGATGAGTCCTGGCGCAAAGCGAGCAAGCTGGTTGAATTGGGTGGTGAAGTCTTGGGTCAACAAATCACCTTGCTTGAAATCGATGAATTCTCTGAGTCTTTGCTGCTTGAGCTTCATGGGTAAAAATCGATCCTCAAGAAGAGACTTGAAACATTCCCACTCGAAATTGATTTCAAGAATAGCGGTGGGATTGGAAATAGACCACCAGTAGTCTGCCTCCTTTACAAGGAAGAACTGAGCAATCCTTACCTTGTCCTCTTCAAGGACTTGGTAATAGTCGAATTGGTTCTCCATCTCTCGAAACCATTCCGAGAGCTCGGTAGGGTCCGGCTCACCACCATAAGGCGTAATATTGCTCCTAGCAATTTGGCTAGCCACCCAAGCATAGCCTCCTTGGCAATTGTCTTCCTTATGAGGAGGGACTTGATTGGCACTAACAACATTCTCTTCTACACGAGGTCCGACCATCTTCATAAGAAACAAAACAAATTAAGTTACTCCTATCAATTAGCATAAACAAGTAGACTACCAAGTAAAATCCTTAACTTCTACCCAATCTCTCATTTATTATTTCAAGGTCAAGTAGTTAAAGTTAGGGTTCACGTGTGTGCGTCGGGAGCGATCAAAGCTCTGATACCAACTGTGACAACCCTCGCGAATGCGGAAATATAAAACATACAAGCATGTGAAATAATATGCGGAAATACGGTATTTTAAAAACTTTTAAACATGCAAGATATATATAACACGAGGTGTGTCAAAATATTACAAACTAAGTACGGAATATATAATAAAGAGACGGGGTCTCTTAAAATGTTAGCAAAGAACAAGTGTTTAACCAAAACTAGCTACTATCGTCTAGAGGTGGAAACTTCCAGGGACAACGCCCGCTAGCTCACACCCGAACCCCAAAATATCGTATCCAAAAAGTCATCCATAGCAAGCAACCTGTTCATCCATGAAAAACATGAATGCCACAGTCAGTGGGGAGTAACTCCGGGTTCTCCCAGCCATATCACATCAAACGTACATATAATGAAATACAAAAGTAAAGCATGCATATATATACATCCATGTGAATTGCGATAGGAATAGATAGGCAATTCTATAGATAATGATAAGATCATGTGGAAATCAAATCCGTAACCATCATGTTATTCAAAGACTCGGGAAAGACACTCTTAGGCAATCGAATACGCTCACTAGGGCTTACATCTCACCGTTAGCGGTATAAGATTGATAAGATTGCGACTCGACAGACAAACCAGTCAAGTCATGCGATGATCACATATTCCAACATATTCTCACCATTCCACGACCAAACAATGAACGGTGTCAGTCCTGCAATGACCATGAATACAATCATGAAATCACCTCACAGACAACGCCACAAGACGACACTCCTCACTGTAAAATGAACGCACTAGCATCTGTCTGGCAGTATGATTAATAGGCATCCACGGGATCACATTTCCCTGACTCTACGCGATGCTCCATTCGCCTATGTAGCACATTTTTCCTCTGTTAGGACGATAAAGGCTCCCTATCTAAACCTGGCAGATTCTCGAATCACATTTTCTCGATTCGATTGCATCACGTATATCGCACCCAGACTCGGTCTTACAACGAAAAAACGCCGAGTACCCACTTCTCGGTAGATCAATTCACGAAGAGGCGAAAAAGCTCAAGCCTCATAACATGCGGTACGCTACATGCAAATAACACCACCTCGCAAGTACACAACATTTGACGGCCGGGTCGAACAACGCATAGCGTTCAACTCCCAACAACGTCGTCGTATGCCCACTAACACATGCATATAAGCAGTAGGATACCTCTTCGTTCCGACATTCCAGCCTTACGAACGGGAAGGTAGCCAAGGGAATGAGAATACAAAGCACAATACCAAATAGTGCTCAAACCGACTCATTTGTAAAAACCGACTCAAAGTGGGAACATATCGAAAACCGTCACAAAACATGTGATACATGCGAAAGAGATATCATATATCCACAACATGAATATTATAAGACATTACGTAAAATTATACGGTAAACGGATCATGCGAACTATTATAAATTACGAGTTTTATAAGTTAAAGAAAAACAACACAGCCGTGTTCCAGGCCGGGCAGGTGACCGGTGGCCGGGTGGCCGGCTCAGAACACAGGCAAAAACCAAAAACAGAGAAAGAGGGTCTGGGCCGGTCAGTAGACCGGCGGCCGGTGGGCCGGCATAGACCATCACACCAAAACTCAAAACTTCAATACTGATGTGTTCCAGGCCGGTGGGTTGACCGGTGGCCGGTGGGCCGGCCTGGACCACCTCTTATACAAAAATCAAGTTTCCAAAATGAGTTACTGAAGTGTTCTCAGCCGGTGGTCAGACCGGCGGCCGGTCGACCGGCTGGGAACACCCCTTCATCCGAGAGCTTCCAATACTTAACCAATTCATTTCAAATCTCAATTATACTTCTAATAATCATCAACAATCAATATATATCATCAATATTCATCATATAACATCATTCATTACTCATAGCATGGATCCTAATCTTCCTAATCGTAATCTAATACGATTTTCTAGCATATAAACAAGTAAAACACGTAAGTGATACCGAGTAACCCTTCACCGTTACCTTTTATGCGTCTTCCCTACTCGTCAAGCTCCTCTTCAATAAGGTACTAGTCTTTGTCGGGATCTTGGAGGTCACCACCTACAATT
>JAIUZE010071660.1:0-30921 GCA_022085475.1 Heliosperma pusillum | reverse complement strand
GTCAGGCTTATGAAATATTTTGGTAGGAATCTGATGATTGAAAATGTTGAGATTATATTGCACTCTCTTGAGGATTAGATTCTGGTGCAGTTAGTGTTGTCGAGTTACGATCGACATTTGAATTTTCATAGATGGAAGATAGTATTGTGGTTCATTCCTCGCTCTTCCCTCAAATTGATCCTTAGGCAATCCGCTACTTTTCAATCCTTCCAATTTGTAGTCCTTTTTATTCGGGTGGACGTATCTCTTAGTATCTCGATTCGTGATTTCGATGTTCGAGTCGCTCTACGTTCGGGTATTGTCTACTTATTTCCATTCTATCCTTGAGAAAACTTTCAAATCTCCTTCTTTCTTCTCTCTTTCTATTCGATTTGTTTTTCGAATATTCCGTTCTTTCTATCGAATCTCATCTTCTTATACATAGATTACTAGAAGCTTTGGGTTAGAAATTTTAGGCATAGATAGTAGAGTTATTACCTTTACTATAAAAATTTTGAACTAAAAGTTTTAGGAAATGTTTTATGATTTCAAGTATTTTACCGTCAAGGAGTGTTGAGACTTGTTATTGGAGACGTTCGATAACTAGTTTTCTCATTTATTGATGCGAAAATGTATCTTTTAAAGTCTTTGACTTGGGACGTCGAGGTTCTTAACGGCCGACGAGAACTTTCCGTTCCATTGATAAGACCCTATATTTTTATTACAAGTATATTTTTAACAGTTTTGAAATAGACCTACATATATGTTACGTTCCTTCTTCTAAGTTTCGAGGACTAAACTTTTTAAAAGGAGGGGTGATTGTAACAACCCGAAATATACCCGATTTTTCTAGTAAAAATATTTACTAACACTTTTCAGTAGAACTTAAGTTTTTAAAATAAAATTTATTGTTTCGAGTCGTATTTTGAAATTCCGCGTTCGTATTTGGAATTTCTGAGAGATTTCATGAAAAGACCGTTTTTAGTCATCTTTGACTTTTCTTGACTTTTAAGTCGTCTTTGACTTTTTCTTGACTTTTTAAAGTCGTCATTGACTTTTCTTGACTTTTAAGTCGTCATAAACTTTTCTTGACTTTTACGTCATCTTTGACTTTTCTCGACTTTTAAGTCGACTTGACTTTCGTTGACTTTTCCCGACTGGGCTGGTAAGTTTAAAAGACGAATGTTATTTTGAAAAATAAATAATTTAATTTATTTTATTAAGATTTATTGACTTTATTTATGATATATTTATATAATTATTTAATTTATTCGGAATTAAAGAATAACTTTTATGATTTAACCCAAACGTCATTTTTAAATATTCCCGGGTCAACTTAAGTCCCGAAACCCGACTTTGACATGAGTCGCACGCCCAATGTCATTTTTTTTCCACTCATATTAGATCTTTTAATTAATATGATTAAACTAATAAAAATATCTAAGATATTTGTAACTTTATCGGTCTGTCAACTTAAATTCCGCAATCGCTTAAAAACAGACCCGATTTCTCTTCTTTTCTCACGTCTCTTTCTCCTCTCTTAAAGCTTGATATTTTCTTTCTTTTCATTACTCACTAAAAACTTTTCATTTTCCAACAAATCAACTTAAGATCAAATTAATCGTTCTTCATCGTTCTTGAACGTTCTTCGTCGTTCTTCATTTGTTCTTCGTCGTCTTGAGCAAAATAATAATAAAAACTTCATTTCTTAATTAAAGCAGTTCCTAACTTATATTTCTAGAATCTCCTCTTCGCTCTCCATCTTCAAGTACGGTTTATTTTCAATTCCGACAAAATCGTTTTCAACACTTTAATTATGGAAAATCAAGTTTTAAATTCTAATAAGGTTTTTCTTGTCATTTCTTATAGGGGAAGATTTTGAAGACGAGTTTGGTGACTCGTATATATTAGGGGAAGATTAGAAGACGGGTTTCTTAGTTTATACTTCTTATTTTGGTGCTAATTGATTTTTCTAGCTAAGGTAACGATTTCGAGTTACTCGACGAATAGATGTTACAAGCGTTTAGTTTTAGTTTATATTATGTCACTATGATTTTATAGTAGTAATATGATAAGAGTTATTGTTATTATGTGTTGATGAATAATTTGCTTATGATTAGTGTTCTTGACATATTTGTATGATTTCTTCATAATCATGATTTTTGTATGATTGATGGTTGAATTGGATGTTTAAAAATGGATGTTGTTAATTAAAAACATGTTAGAATTAATTTGGAAGTGTGGTTGTGTGAACCGTGGGAAAGGGCTGTGAACCGGACCAAACCAGCCGGTCCAGGCCGGTTCAGACCCGGTCTGGGTTGTTTCATGGTGGGTCCGGGTTTTGGTCTTTGGGTTGGGTCGATGTTTGATTGTTATGTTGTTGTTTTGACGGGTTTTAATTATGTTAAGCATGCGGGAAATAATTAGAAACGGTTTTTAGTAAAATCGATAAAAGGGCCAAAACAGCCCAAAACCAGCCGTGGGGCCCAGTCCAGGCCCATGTAATGTCTCGGCCCAAAATCAGCCGTGGGTCCCACTTTGGGACTTGTGACGGTTTTTGAGTTATTGTTATTTTATCGCGTTTTGTAATAATTAGCAAGCGAGAAATATTAATAAGTAAAATATTTAATTAAAAGGTTTTTCATTAAATTATTATTTCTCACATGTTAGCAATTATAAGACGAGATCGTAGTTTAATTTAATATCCTTTTAGTCAAACGGGTTTTGGTATGATATAATAATTCACATGTTAGAAGTTAATAAAATAACATGTAATGAATATGTTGACTTTTATGTCTAAGTCTATGTGGTAAAGACTCTGTTTCTAGCCGGTTTGATCAAACGGGTTTGTTCAAACTAAGATCTAGTCAGCCCCGTTTTGACTGATGACCCGTCGCGGGACTCGGGTCGGGGATTTGTCTTTAGGTAAGGTTTTATTTAATGAATGAATGAATGAGCCTTAGTAGATATGAGGCGATATGATATTTGAATATGATTTATGTGCAATTAGTCACATGATAGGAAGTTTTTCCCGTGACTGTTTGATTATATGGTTGGTGTCGTGTTGACTAAGTACCCATAGAGAATTATGAGTATATGGCGTCTTGACCATTCTAATTCTAAATGAGTATCTTGGACCATGACATTGATAGGCCCGTACTATCTTTAACGAGCATATGGAGTTTGCCGCTTGATAGCTTTTGTGTTCCCGGCTTGATGGATCTTCAAGTCGGGGCATGGCTGCCATGGTTTCCACTTTGGGAAATGGAGCCAGCTTTAGTACTACCCAACCCCTTTGATGGATCTTCTTAGGGTTTACTCATGTGATTGTATCATGGGTCTTGGATGCGATGGATCTTCGCATTTCTCTGGGTCTGCGCAGTCTAGGTTTAGGGTTGAGTCGTATCTTGGACATGTTTCTGAGAGGAACCTCTGAGCTAAGATATGTGCTTTGGATCTGGGCCATGTATTAGTGTGACCGCTGAGCCTAGATGTGTGCTTGGTATTTGGGCCATGTTACTGGAGTGACCGCTGAGCCTAAATATTTAAGTATATCCTACCTCGTGGTATAGGCTCGAGTTACAGAAGTCTTCTATTGACTGTGCTAAGAACTTGTGCCTGTTTGTAGAAGTATTGGTCTTTCATGTTTGATGATTCTATGAATCTTAGAAGGTGAGATGCAAGCCGGCTAAGGTTGATAGAGTTTGGATTACTGGTTGTTAACTGATTCACATGATTACGTGTTGATGAGGGTTTGAGTGTATCACGGCCATGTTTCTGAGAGGAACCTCTGAGCTAGCATACCAGCTTCCCTACCTCGAGTTATAGTTTATTATCGGTTTCACATGATAGCTTTCACATGCTAGGTTATTTGTTAGTTATCTGTTTCATAACATGAAAAGCATATCATATATGTTAAAGTCTTGTATTTTCTATATACATTACTTTTATGTTATTCATGTTTTATTAAACTCGACATTTCGTGGCTGGGAGAACTCGGAGTTACTCCCCACTGACTGTGGCTTCCGTGTTTATATTTAATGCGGTCGAACAGGTGGTGATGCATATTTGGGGTACATTGACGAGCTAGCGAGCGAAGTATTTACCTTGGAACTATATTCGGTTCTTAGATTGTATATTATTATACACTCTTTTATTTCCGTATTTATACGGGAGATATGTCTCCCGTCTTGTATAATTCTTATGTATAATATTATTTCCGTTTTGTAATGACCCTTTTTTATTTATGACACCCTTCGTTATGTATTTTAATTATTTTTTTTCTTTCCGCAAATTTGAGGGTGTCACAAAAATCAAATGCACAAACTTCACAGGCAGACCATAAAGCCCTAAACAGTCATGTAAAAATGTCCAACTCACAGAATCAAAGGCCTTTTTAATATCCACCTTAACAATACACTAAGCAATAATTAAAGACCTATAATACTTGCTAGCAGCCTCATGATTAAGGGAAGAGTTGTCATAGATGTCCCTCCCTTGGACAAAAGGTGCTTGTTCAGGGCTCACAACCTCTCCCATATAGCCCTTAAGGTGATTAGCAAGAATTTTGATGATGGGCTTATACACAACAGTACAGAAAGAGATGGGGCAAAAATCAATGACACTGTTGGGAATATTGCATTTAGGAATTAAGGTAATAAGGGTACTATTAGCAGCCTTGGAGAGTTTACCTTTTTGAAAAAACTCCTTCACATCAGTACAGAAATCTAACCCAACAATATGCCAGGATTCCTTGAAGAAGCTAGAGTTGTAGCCATCAATTTCAGGAGTACTATTCCTATCAATCAAAGCCAGAGCTCCTTTGATTTCAGTAGGGGAACCTCAGCCATCAAAGTAGGATGGGAAGAAGAAGAGAAAAATGCAGACTGAAAAAGAGAAGGGGACAAGGGAGAGACAAGACTATTAGTTAACATGAGGTCCTCATAGTAGCTAACAAACGCAAAAGCTACATCAACAACACCACAATGAACTCACTTAGCATTACAGAGAGAGGCAATGGTACTACTCTTCCTCCTTTCAGAAACTCTAGCATATAAGTATTTGGAATTAGAATAGTGTCCATAAAAAATCTTCCGCCGACATTGCAGAGGTTAAGCTCACTCAAATCAAGATCCTCCTTCACATGAAACGAAGGAGGAACCACATCCAAACACTCCCGCAAAAGGTGAAAACCAACCACCCCCCTCCCCCTAAGTGAGAATAGCCCTGGTAATAATCTCCTCTTGACGATGTCGCATAACAGCAGTCCTACACTCTAGATTACTCCTAGGAGCGAAGATCTTAAGCAGACAAAGAGGCAACACAAGCATGCGAACCACATCATCTAAGACCCCCTTCAAAACCCGAGCGAACCTAAGACGACACTTAGGAGGAAAATATTTCACGGTACGAAGGCCCAATGATAAATTAGTGGGTAGCCGAGAGACAATCTAGGCCCCCACCCTCTTAGCTACATCATAGCTAAGTCTACTAAAAATATAAACGGCCACCCGAGCCCTATTATCCTGAGTTACCAAGAATTTATGGATCCGCTTGAGCAAGTCAACAACATCCAAGCCCAGCACCCTATACTTCTTAGCTACAACAAAGCTAAGTCTAGTAAATTATTTTTTATGGTTTCGCACATCTTTCGTTAATAGAAAATTAAAAGTTTACAAGTAATTGGTGAGAAGCCGAGACAATCTGGGCCCCCACCTTCTAAGCTACAGCAAAGCTAAGTGTAGTAAAAATATAAGCGGCTACCCGAGCCTCTGCATCCTGAGATACCGAGAATTTATGGATTCGCTTTAACAAGTCAACAACATTCGAACCTAGCTCGTAAACGAAGAGAAAGAGAAGCGAAGGAAACCATAACCAGCTGCCGTGCATAAATCCCCATACTTAACAAATTTTCACTGAGCTGAATTAGCGACAACCTGTCCAGGCACAAAATCGGTTATCCTAGTCTGAGTCAAGGGGGAAGACCCCGTCAAATCAACATACACATCATGCCTCTGTCCCAGGAATAAAGCAGCAAATCCGTAGGACGAAGAGATCCGCCATGGACATCAACCAAACTGATATCCACCTCCCTACCCGTAGAAATACCAGACCTATAGCAAATGTTGTATAAGGTGTCCTAAATGAGGTTATACCGATGCTTAACACCCACAGTACTAGTAGAAGAAACAGCGTGGTCCATATATACATCATCAGCAAAAACCCGAGTGCAAGAAGGACAAGGCCTAGATGGAACGGGAGTTGATCCCTCAGCCAACAAGAGTCCCACAACAGGAACACGGAGTTCACTAGGAGTTGATGCATCTGCCAGCAAGAGTCCCACAGCAGGAACACAGAATTCACTACCTCACATACACCGAAACAAGAGTCCCACAGCAGGAACACAGAGTCACTACCCACACTTCAACCAAGAACAAGCCCCTACACAAGCAAGAACAACCACCGCCAGGATAACCAAAGCATGGTCTATTCTTCAGCAAATAGGCCAGAGCAAGTCCAATACAAAGGTATATATCATGCACCACCTGTCCAACCAAGGGCTCTAAATTCATTTCCTATCAACATAAGGTCCTTAGAAAGATAAAAGTCCAGGACAAGTTTCCCTAATAAGTTCTGGAAGTCCACCTAAAACAGCCTACCATATTGAAGGTCATTCTAAGAAAGTCAGCAGGAACAAGTCCAATTAATATGTTCAAGACTCCTTTACTTTTGTGTGATCAACCTAGCATGAATAAGAACGTTAAGAAGGGTATCTAGCAGTCCCTCTTAACCCCCAAGACCAGCAGCAAAAAGCCAGACAAAGGTGTAGATACCTTATTTCTACACCTTCCGCCAACCACCCAGTGATAGCTCAAACACTTGTGTCTATCCCTTGGTCGTCATCTACGCAATGGTATGGTCGTTTTGACAGTCATTAGAGTTCATTTGGAGTCTAGGTCTAAAACCGCTTCATTTTCTAGAAAGCGTTTTAAAATGCCGAGTCGAAACGCTCTAGAATACTCTGGATATTTATTAAATCTTCAAATTATATCTTTTTTGGTCAAATATATCTTGTATATTTTTAAAAGGAATTATAGATCTACCGCAATGCCATAATAGAAACGTGGAAATCTTTCTTCCGCAGAAGCAAACCTCTAGGGAAATAACGCAGCAGGTGTTGCTTGCTTTAGAGGATCGCAGCTCCTGGTACGCCCCTTCTCCAGCCTGATTTCTCCAGTTCTAGAATATTTTTGTGATAAGTTTAAGTTATTCCAAAACTCTTCATATTTTCTAGTATAAAAGGAAACCTCTGATCTTACTTTTTTTGGCACGCGAGTGTTCCGCCCTTCTCTTCTCTCTTTGCAATCTAGACTTTGTTCTAAGCTTTCGACACCTACGTGATTGATCAATCGACCACTTAAGCTCAGATCCTTCTGAGTAACCGTCACGTTGCATGACCGACCAATTTCACCAATACACAATCAAATATTTAAATCAATCAACTTAAATCCTCTAACGAGGGCACTTTCTACGTACATTCGAGTCGAGCAATCACTAAACGTTAACTTAGATAATCTCTTTTCATCAAACATGTAAGTCTAAGTGTGTAAATCCTATCTTTTTATTTGTATTATTTATTTTTCGCTCGATTAATCTAAGATTCACGTCAGAAGTAAACTTAAAACCGATTTCAAAACAAAACCTTTTTTTATAAAACCTTTTTTAATAGACATCACACGTTGAGAAGAAACGCAGTAGCAGCTGCGCCTTCTAGAAGGATCACAGTGCATGCCGCGCCTCTTCCAGAGGCTGCCGTGCTCCTGCTTTTCTTCTTCATCTCCTTCCTGCGGTTTCGTTCTTTTTTCTTTTTATTATTTTCTTTTCTTCGTACATAAACCGTGTTTTAACATAATCTTTCATATAAAACATTTTTTTTTTTGCCCTAAATTCCTAATAATTCGATATTAGCGGGTTTTTGTCTTTAAATCAAAATTGGGTCTTGGAGATTCGATTTGTTCATATCAAGTCTCTGGAATTCGTTATTGATACAATTATAGTATAGTTTATAGGTCAATAATCAATAACCACTCGCGATTATCCGTCAGTAATTTATTATCACTGACGGACTACTGACGGAATACTGACGGGAAAATAAAACTGACGGATTATCCGTCAGTACCCGTCAGTAGAAAATGGCGCGTTGACTAAGTCAAAGGCGGCAAAATTCACTGACGAGTACTGACGAAAATTCCGTCAGTAAACACTACCACTGACGGAAATTCCGTCAGTAATATCCCATTTTACTGACGGAATTTTTGTCAGTATATAATAATAACAAGTCAAATTGAGTGACATTATTGCCTCAGTCAAACATATTCCTGACGGAAATTCCGTCAGGAATTTTTCGAAATCTCGGGAAGCTAAAGATTACTGACGGAATTTCCGTCAGGATCTATCTGTTTATGTAAAAAATCGCACAAGAACTCTGTCACTCTCAATTCATTTTTTCCCCAAAACCTAACCCCCAAATCAATTAAATCTACACTTTCCGACCACCGGCTACCTAATTACCACCGGCTAACTTCCCCTGGCTACCACTTTCCGACCACCACATCCTTGGTAAGTTTAATTAACTATTTCATTCTCTCTCTTTTCTCCTTTTGTTAATTTATATGTTCCTTATTAGTTGTTTGTTGTAGATCCGACGACCACCACTAGCTACCTCCGACCACCACTAGCTACCTCTTACCGTCGACCGCCGCTACTTGTCGCCGCCGCATCTTGTCGCCGCTCTGTTATTTTATTTTCATCCTTCGGTACTATTTTTACCTTTATTTTATTTTCGCCCTCCGTCTTAATCATTTGTTTGTCTTTAATTGACGTAGGATAGTAGCCGTTATTTTGTTTGTTAATGAAATTTTTGTTGTTAATTTAATTTCGCCTTCCCTCTTAATTATTTGTTTGTCTTTAATTGACGTAGGATAGTAGCCATTATTGTTTTTCATAATGAAATTTTGGTTGTTGTTAATATAATTTCGCCCTCCGTCTTAATCATTTGATAATAAAATTTTTGTTGTTGTTAGTAGCCAGTTATTACATGTGTTTTGTATGTTAAAATTATTACATGTGTTGATATTGACTTAGTACCCGTTCAAAAATTACTCGTTAGAAGTAATTTTTGAATAGTCCCCGTTTTGGGACTGTCTTTCTACGTTTCAAGTCACTTAGGTAGTAAACACATAACTTGTAATTTATTAATGGGGAAAGAGTTCGGTAACAGTTCCTTGAATGTTTTCTGAATGCATATGTTGAGTAAATATTTATTCAACATTGTGTATTTAGAAAACAAAGGGGAATTGCTGCCGAATTGTTTCCTCATTAATAAATTACAAGTGGTGTTTGCTAGTGACTTGAAACGTAGATTGATGGGTTTAGGTTGGAGTGATAAGGACCCAATTACAGAAAATTAATTTGACTTGTTGATGAGAATTATATTTATATATATATATATAAATATTGATAATAATAAATGTTTAATTTACTATGTGTGATTATTGATTATCATTGTTGTTAATTTCTGATAATTTATTTATATAACATATATATATTTAAATGTAGATACATAATAACATGAAAAGATTAGATAGACAATGGATGTATGAAAGATTAGACGAAAAAAAGAAACCCAAGCTGATATTTGCAAATGGGGTAAAAGAGAATATTGAATTCGCGGAACAATCTAGTGAGTTTAAGGATTTAGGTGGTGAAATGAGGTGTCCATGTAAGAAATGCGATAACTTAGCTTTTAAATTGAAAAGGGAGGTTCAAAATCATCTATGGTCGAATGGTTTTCCTGATAATTATTATGTATGGAAGTATCATGGTGAGAAACTGGCAACCGAAGAGAGTTCAAGTAGTATCGTAGTTAGTGAGAATCCTTACCGGGAGTTGGTTGAAGATGCATTACGTGATAATGTTGAGCAAATAATGGAGGCTCGACTTAATCCCGATGACCTTAGCGATGAAGAAGTTTGTTATCCCCCACATCCCCAAGTTTCAGCGTTTTTTAGAATGTTAAATAAAGCCGAACAACCAGTGTATGAGGGAAGTAATATGAGTTTGTTGCAAGCGGCTGCTAGGTTTGTAGCCCTCAAATGTGAGAACAACTTCTCTTAGATGCGCCAATGATTTTATGTCGTTAATTAGTGACATTATTCCAAAAAATAATCAAATGGCGCGCAATTTTCAAGAGATTAAGAATTTGCTTAAGGGACTCCAACTACCCCATGTGAAAATCGATGCATGTCCTACCGGTTGCATGCATTTTTGGGAAGAAAATGCCGATCTTGAGGAATGTACCAAATGTCATGCCTCTCGGTATAAAGGTAAAAAGAATTTAAGTGGCCGGAAGCGAATACCTTGTAAACCACTGACTTATTTCCCGCTTGCGCCAAGGTTACAACGACTATTTGCAACAAAACACATAGAAGGTGAGAAGAGTTGGCACCATAAAACCTCTCTAGTAAGAGAAAGAGGGACAATGGCACACCCAAGTGATGGAGAGGCGTGGAAACATTTCGATAGAGAGCATCCAGAATTTGCAAGTGAGCCTCGCAATGTTCGTCTAGGTTTGTGTACAGATGGATTTTCACCTTATGGCCAATTCGGGAAGTCTTACTCGTGTTGGCCCGTGATTTTAACCCCGTACAACTTACCCCCTTGGTTATGCATGAAGAGGCAATTTATGTTCTTATCTATGATTGTTCCAGGTCCTAATAACCCTAAAGCAAAATTGGATGTCTACCTCCAACCGTTGATCAAAGAGTTGAAAGAACTTTGGGAAACCGGTGTGGATACCTATGATGTCTCTAAGAAACGTAACTTTCAATTAAAAGTGGCACTACTATGGACGATCAATGATTTTCCTGCATATGGCATGCTTTCCGGTTGGTCCACAGCTGGATACCGTGCTTGTCCTTATTGTCTTCAAAAAGATCCTAAATTCGTTTTTCTGAAACATAGTCGAAATGTTTGTTGGTTCGATTGTCATCGTACTTTCTTGAAACATGGTCATCCTTTCCGCAACAATTGTAAGCATTTTCTAAAGAATAGGAAAACTGAGGATACCACAGTTGCAATCAAATTAACCGGTGCTGAAGTCTGGGATTCGGTAAAAGGTTTACCAAAAGTTGTCGAGTCTTCTGCTGAAGAAATGAAAAGATTGAAAGACGACAAAACTGAAGGTTGGTGGAAACAAAGCATATTCTGGGAACTCCCTTATTGGAAGACATTGTTGATTTGACACAACTTAGATGTTATGCACATTGAGAAAAACTTTTTTGAACAACTTATCAACACGGTAATGAATGTAACAAAGAAAACTTCATTTGGCCCTAAGGGTAAAGCTGACTTTCTTGAGTATTGCTTGAAACGACCCATATCATCTAGGTTTGTTTTAGAGATAGCGGAGAAGAAGGCTCTATGCGAATGGGTTGCTAGTTTGAAATTCCCGGATGGTTATGCTTCAAATTTCAGTCGGTGTGTTGACCATAGAAATTTAGTGTTACATTCCATGAAAAGCCATGATTGTCATGTCTTTATGGAACGGTTACTCCCTGTTGCATTGAAACATTTACTCCCGACGAATTCTTGGAATGATATAACTGAGATAAGCCAATTTTTTAGAGACTTGTGTACTTCTACGATTAAAGTTGATTCCATGGAACATCTAGAGTCAAGAATTGCGGAGATATTATGCAAGTTAGAAATGATATTTCCCCCTTCTTTCTTCAATTCCATGGAGCATTTACCTATTCACATACCTTATGAAGCGAAAGTTGGAGGACCTGTCCAATATCGATGGATGTATCCATTTGAGAGGTTCCTTAATCATTTGAAAAAGAAGGTTGGCAACAAAGCTCGGGTCGAGGGTTCCATATGCAACGCTTTTTTGTTAGAGGAAATTTCTAATTTTTGTTCCCTATATTTTGAAGATCACATTGACACAAAAGCGAAGGACTTGGAGGTTGGTGTGAATTCCGATAACCAACTAGATTCAAATATACCCGAGTTGTTCAATGATGACTTGGGAAATACTACGAGGAAATGTATAACGAGGTACTTAAATGAAAAAGAGTTTGAAGAAGCTCATTTTTATGTGCTAAGAAACTGTGGGCAATTTTTAGAGACTTATGAAAAGTAAGTTGTTGATTCATTATTACACAAATAACTTTTCGTAATAAAAATTATTCATTATAGTTAAAACGTACATTACTAATTAAAAAATGTCTTGATGTCACGTCTTATTATTAGGGAATTTGAGACGTACATCAAACTCACATATCCTGATGTCACGTCTTATGATGATGTTTGGAGCAAACATGACAAACGTTTTTCGAAATGGTTGGGAAATGAAGTAAGATAACATTTCAATTTCTTATTAACTAATAATTAATATTGAGAATATAACATCTTAATATAATTAATATATTATTTTATTGATATATAGGCTTATAGATTGAAGGATCCTTTAATAATAGCTCTAGCAGGGGGTCCAAGTAACTGGGTGGGACATGGAGAAGATATTCTATCAATGACTATAAATTTCGTGCTTTTAAAGAGGGAGTTGATGTTCCGAAAGCTACTATAATCAATGGGGTTTGTGTGAGTTCTACTGAAGGGTTGGACTACTACGGAACCCTTAATGAAGTAGTTGAGCTTTCGTATTATACCGAGCACAGAATTTATAAAGCCATATTGTTTAAATGTGATTGGTTTGATAATTCCCCACAAAGAGTTAGTATCCATAAGGTATACGGACTTGTCGATGTAAACTTAAAAAAGAAACTTCGTGGACATAACTCATTCATGGCAGCTTTTGAAGTGGATCAAGTGTGTTATGCTCCTTATCCAACCACTAAGAAAGATAATCAATGGTCCGCGGTTTTTAAAATCAAGGCACGATCGCATGTTGATGCTCCTGTTGACGAAATTGTCTTCCAAGAAGATGGGGTTGTCAATAGTCAGTCAATTTCACCAATTTTGGTGGAAGAGACACAAAGTGAGGATGAATATGAAGTGGTTGTTGAAAGGGGTTAAGGGGAGTATGACAAGGACATCGGTGAAGAAAAAGAAAAAGATGATGACGATGAAGAAATTCAACTAGTACAGAATGAGGAAGATGAGGAAGAAGTCGGAATACTTTTTTCGGATGATGAAAGTTTGTTGATTTGTAGTGATAGTGATAGTGATGGTCACTAGTTAATTGTAATCTATTTGTCAAAATACAATTATAATGAAATTTGAAACTTTGCATTGTAATTCAAAAATTTTGCTCACGGTTTTTATATATTGAACTACCTAACAATTTCCATTATATATAGCTTTTACTTATGGCAGGTGGGTTTATCAGACGAATCATAGGTAGCACTAGTCGTTCACGTCGTGCTGATGATGAGCGGAACGAGGAGGATGCGGGCTTTCACGAGCAGGAGCAGGAGCAGGAGCAGGAGCAGGTGGCGATCCCGACGATACAGCAGGAGAGTACGCGGATTATTCTGTCTCGCAATCCTGACATAGGCCAGTGGTAAGTGTCTAATTAATATATAGAATACTTTTATTATCGCTAACTTTATTTTATTATCACATTTACGCTAACTTTTATTATCTTTTATTATCGCGTTCGTTCTAATATGTATCTTTTTCAGGTGGGACGACAAGCTGATCAAGCAATACGTTACTTGGTCTTTTATTTGTACCATAGGCCGAGAATACTTCACCAAATGGAGTGAAGCGAGCCACTACTAGCGTAGGCGGAGATGGGATTACTTTCAGGTATATTTTATTACGGTTCTATCTATTACTTTCAAACGTGCAGTTATACAATTTCAGCAATTACTAACAAGTTGTTTATGATGAAATAGAATCATGTGAACTCGGTTGATCCGAACTACGACCCGAAGCCAGAATGGCAGAAACAGGTCACGAGGCGGATTACAACACTTGTTAATGGCCTCAAGTATAACAAAAATAGGCCGGATTGGGTGCCTGAAACTTGGTGGGAAAACATTAGAAATAGGCCCGAAAGCGATCCCGAATTCGCCAAGAAGTCTAACATAAACAAGGTTAATAGACGGTCAGGTGGCGAGAAAGCTTTGGGCACCCATACTCCAGGCCGGAAGAGTTGTGCTGATGCGTTTAAAGAATTGGTAAGTCCTTTATTTTTTTTACTTCACAAATTGCATATTAATTATGAAGGATTAATATTGCCCATATATCACTTAATGTTTTTATACTACTTTCACGTTGATCCGACGTCGTACAAATTGTTTGAGAAAACAAAAAAAAACAAGAAGGGCGAGTGGGTTAATCCTAGAGCTGTTAAGACAAATGTAAGTTTGTCTAATAATTACTAAGAAGTTTTTTTTTATATCCAATTTTAATACTCTTTATTAGCTTCGTTTTGTTTTGATTTCTTAATGTTTTTAATTATATAATTTTTTTTATGTTGGTTCAGGAAGCTTACACCGAGGAGATGAGTCAGCCAACGCCAACTGGCGAGACTCCAGACGAATTCCGTGCATTCTACAAAGCGGTAGATGGATTCGATAAGAAGTCAAGGCTCTTCGGGATGGGAGACAAGGGGAAAGAAGTGTGGTATGATCCACCTTGCAACAAAAGTGCACGCGCATCTTTCTCCTACAGTCCTACAGATTACAATCGATTCGCAAGTGAGAATACTCAAATGAAGGAGCAATTGAATGCACTTGCGAATGAAAGAGAACATGAGAGAGCCGCCCGACTTGCCCTTGAAGCACAAGTACGGGCCAATCAACAACAAAGGGAGAGCCAAGCCGCGCAAATGGCAGCCATGCAAGAGGCTATGATTAGATTTCTTCCCCCAGACTTGTGCAACAACTTCCCTCCTCTACGTCCAAGAGATGACAACGCGGATGACGGGCACGGTTTTAGAGGAGGTACCGTTACCCCCTGAGGTTAGTAATTTATCATCTACTAAGTTAGGGAACCCGTTGAATTTGTAAGCTTGTAAAAACAAAGTTGTATGAATTTGTTTAACATTTTATGTAATGAATTATTTTTCCAATTTCCATCGATCTTCCCCTTTATTTTTAATGCCTTTTGTTGATTCCCGACCATGCAGCCGATGTGAGTATGAATTACCGCTTTGCGGTGAACGAATGTATTTTCTGTATTGCAGGTTTTGTCGAAATTTTCAACGTTTAAAACAATGCAAAAAACGCATTGTGGCTGGACAGCAGGCTGCTGTATCCAGCCACTACTCTATTAAGTACTGACGTAAATTCCGTCAGTAAAGTCAAGATAATCTTGACTTTCCTGACGAACAATCCGTCAGTACAGTCAAGTAAATCATGACTTTACAGTTCAGTTGCCTAACGAAATATCCGTCACTAAGCCGTCAGTAATGTCACTTACTGACGGAATTTCCGTTAGAAGTCTTTTTTTCGTTACCAATTGAAGTGACGCGCGTTACTGACGGATTTTCGGTGTTACTGACGGATTTTGTCCGTCAGATTCCCGTGTTCGTTTTGTAGCTGTTGCTGTGCCTATTCTGTGTTGACTTATGTCCCTGAACTTCCGTTCTCGCTTTGACGTAGCTTTAATTATGTAATTAACTAACTATTAGTCGTAATATCGCTCATAATCTGAATTTTAGTTTTCAAATCTTTTCCCTTTTCTTCACATGCTAGGATTAAAATGTTGAACGTTGCATTGCATGCGTATAATCGATAACATATCAAATACGAACGATTTCCCTAATCATTAGTAGAGGCCGCTATCGAGGCGAGCGGGATTTGGTGTTCGATTAAAGAGCTTCCTAATACGTACCCTCACCCCTTACTCAAGATCTTTTTGAACATCCGTGTTCATTGGCATCCACGAGAGTCATTCTAGACATATAATGCTAACGGTAACGAGTTTTATTGTTCATTTCATCACTTTATGTCCTGACCTGACATAAATTTGTCGAACGGTTCCAATTTTCCATAAAAAAAATGGTGGCGACTCCACAAATGCGTATTTTTAAGCTTGTCCTCCCAAGCGCGCCCCTCCGTGGTCCCCCCGTGTACCACAGATTGGCGACTCCGCTGGGGAATATACACTTACGTTTTACCCAAGGTGAAACTTGAACAAGGTTAGGGAATTGTTCGTACGAGACAGTTGTCGGCTTTCATTACTCGATCAAATTAGGTCGTTTTATTCAGCCTTCCTAGGTCCAACCCAATCTATTTCGACCAATCGTCCCGTCTAGACGGTCCAAATTCTTATATGGGCCTAAGGATGGATAGCGATTGACGTCAACCATACCGTTGTACGTACTCATGTTAGTATCGAGAGCTTTCACTACTCGAGGAAATGGACTAGGAACCGACCTTTCCCATGTTTGGCGCGGACTTCTCCACAGACCTGGGTTTGATTGCTTGGTATGACAACCACCCCTTTAAGCCAAAACCCTTTTAAATGCACTTAGTATTCCGTTATAATGCCTGTATAAATGTGTATTACCTATACATGATCACCATTTTCTAAAAAAAACCATGACCTATTGTTCAAAAAATACGTATTTTCAAAGGTGGCCTGAAGTAGCGCAAAATGAGTCAAAACTCTACCCAAATATCAAGTCAAAATCGTCTTTTCTTCACTTTGAGTCATCACTCCTACAACCCAACTACGCTTGCTTAGGACAAACTGTGGGAAATATCGGTATAGTTCCCTTTAAATAATTTGGATTATAATGAAATTATAACTATATGAATTTCTAGTCATAAATGAAATTGCATAATATAAACATGAGATTAAGAAATAACCTTCGCTCCTACTAAAAGGCCTAAGAACAAATACCAAAGTAGGTATTCTCCTAATCGTTACACCAAGATGGTTCAAGAAATGCCGGACCAATACACTATAATAATATCGTGTAATACATATCCGCCAACTTAAATATAACAGTTTATATTTAGTTTAAACCAACATTATATACATTAATTAAATATAACATTTTATATTCAATTACCAGCTAACATTATTTAATCGTTATTAAATAATCGTATCATCATCACATTGACTAACCTTTTAGTCAAATACATCGACTAACCTTTTAGTCATTTAATAAGGCATCAATATGATTATTTTCTCAAATAATCACATTTCTCAAACACATCCTTTAGGTGTGACTTTTAGGGATCAGTTGATCACCGCCATCTGTATGACAATAACGTCAAACTTATCTAGCAAACCAACCGTTATCGATAAACGTTAATCAACTGATTATAATACAAAGTATACCCTGTGCACCTTAGCTGTTATCACACTAACTGTGGAGGACACTAGCTCCAACAATCTCCCACTTGTCCTTACAAGTGTATGTGCGATAACCGATTCTCATATCCTTAAATTTCTCTCACTTAATGTAAAACAATTTGCAAAGTCCGCATTCACAAAGGTCGTATTTTACAAGTGATCAGTATCAAGAGTGGTTTTCCCGACTAGAGAGTAACTCAACTGATAAACGAATCATTATTCGACCATGGCCATGCATTTCAGTTACTACTCCTCGAGTGGCCCTGAGAAATAACAAAACCTGATAAATGGTCGGATATTTTCCTCAACTCGAATCCTGCAGATGTAAGCACAGTATGAAATGACCCAGTAAAAATCTGCTTGGCCTCCTGTTACGGTCGACCGCGAGAAAGATACCAAAGTCACCCAAAAACTGCCTTAATCTGAAGAGACAGTCGATAGTCAAAAGAATCGACTCTAGGAACACTATGGACGTCCAATCCACGACCTGGCACCGAATGTTGTTAAACATTTAGGACTCCATAACGTCGTCACGAATTACAATGTCCTACGAGGTATCCTTATAACTCGTATTTGTGATCGATCAGTCAACAGTTTGACTTATGGCTCGTTGAACCCACCATCAATCGACTCAACAATATAATAGCCAGAGTTATCAGCTCATGTAGGCGATTACGGACCAAAACACATATAATGTTATTCAGTTCACTTTGTGGTGTTCAATGTTGTCCATACAATCCACATGAAAAACAAAATATGAAAACAATACGATGAAGTTATTATTAGTATATGAAAAAGATGTATCTAATTCATACAAACAGCTAATACAACTCAGGAACACGTTTAATTCCCATGGAAGTAACGTGCCCTACATGCTTATCATGTCTTAACGGTTTAGTGAGAGGATCTGCTATGTTATCATCCGTAGCAATCTTGTCTATCACTATCTCCTTTTGCTCCACGTAATCTCTGATCATGTGAGCCTTCCGAAGTACATGTCTAGATTTGTTGCTAGACTTAGGCTCCTTAGCCTGGAAGATGGCACCACTATTATCACAATAGATGGTGATCGGGTCATTCGAACTAGGAACTATGGCAAGTCCTTGTAAGAATTGACGCATCCATATAGCTTCCTTTGCAGCCCCCGAAGCGGCATAGTACTCGGACTCAGTCGTAGAATCTGCTATAACACTCTGCTTGGAGCTTTTCCAGCTAACCGCAGCGCCATTAAGAGTAAATATGAATCCAGACTGAGATTTCGAGTTATCCCGATCCGTTTGGAAGCTAGCATCTGCGTAACCGGTTGCGCAGAGCTCAGTCTCTCCACCATAAGTCAATACCCAATCCTTAGTCCTCCATAGGTACTTAAGGATATTCTTAACAGCCATCCAGTGTGTTTCACCTGGATTGCCTTGGTACCGACTGGTCATACTCAAAGCATATGCCACGTCTGGATGTGTGCATATCATGGCATACATGATCGATCCTATAGGTTATACATAAGGAATTCGACTCATGTGCTCGACCTCTTCAGATGTCTTGGGTGCCTGAGCTTTACTGAAATGCATCCCAGACGTCATTGGAAGATACCCCTTCTTCGAGTTGGTCATGCTGAACCTTTCAAGAATATTATCTATATAAGACTCCTGACTGAGTGCTAACATCCGTCGTGATCAATCTCTGTAGATACGGATTCCCAATATGCGCTGTGCCTCGCCCAGATCTTTCATCTGGAAATGCTTCTTTAACAATACCTTAACCGAAGATATGAGAGGAATATCATTCCCGATCAAGAGTATGTCATCGACATACAATATCAAGAAAAATATTTTACTCCCACTCGACTTGACATATAAGCATGGTTCCTCAACCGATCGAGTGAAACCATTTGCTTTTATGACTTGGTCGAAACAATGATTCCAACTCTGAGAAGCTTGCTTAAGTCCATAAATGGAACGCTTAAGCTTGCACACTTTCTTAGGATTTTTAAAGTCAATGAAACCTTCGGATTGTACCATGTACAACTCCTCCTCCAAATAACCGTTTAAGAAGGTGGTTTTCACGTCCATCTGCCAAATTTCATAGTCATGAAAAGCGGCAATCGCTAAGATTATCCGAATGGAACGCAGCATGACTACGGGTGCAAAAATTTCATCATAGTGCAATCCTTGCACTTGAGTGAAACCTTTTGCCACTAGTCGTGCCTTATAGGTGTTTGGTTGTCCCTGTACGGAATGCTTTATCTTGTAAAGCCATTTGCACTGAAGAGGCCGAACCTTATTAGGCAAATCAACCAGATCTCATACGTCATTCTCATACATAAAGTCCATCTCGGATTGCATGGCCTCAAGCCATAGCTTTGAGTCGGAACAGGTCATGGCTCCTTTATAGGTAGCAGGTTCGTTACTCTCTAGGAGCAAAACATCGTCTCTATCGTTCTCCTCGACCATACCAATGTATCTGTCTGGAGGTATGGAGACTCTACCCGACCTTCTAGGTTCCTCAGGAATATTAACCGCAGCAGAAGATGAAGGAACAACTTCCTCCATCGGTTGCTCGGTTGTTGGTTCTTGAATCTCCGACAGATCGAAAGTTCTATCACTCGTCTTGTTCTCGAGAAACTCTTTCTCTAGAAACTTCGCACTAGCCGCAACAAAAAAACGTTGTTCGGTAGGCGAATAAAAGTAATGACCAAACATTCCTTTTGGATAACCAATAAAGTATGCCTTGACCGATCGCGGGCCGAGCTTATCCTCGTGTCTCCATGGTCGGGTTTGTCGCGGTCCCGATACAAAAATAATTACCCGCACTTAGGCAACATAAGGAATGTAATTAGGGAAGTAGGGTGTCGACCCTCAGGGAGTACGTGTTAACTATGAACTGCTATGGATTGATTTTCATTTAGGTTCGAGTCACTTTAGGTGGTTATCTAAACTATTAATATTTAATAAAATGACAAGTATATAAATGACAGTATGTAAATAACAAATATGTAAATTGCAAATGAAAAACTCATAACAGAAGACTTACCCGATCGGGTTGTCACATACCCGATCGAGGAAACCCACTGATCCGAATAACAACAACTAAATTCTAACTAAAAACGATATTTAAATGACGATATTGAAAGCCTAACTAACTAAACTAATAAACTAGACAATAATAATAAAGTAAACTATCTAAGAACGAGAATAGAAAGACGATAAAGTAAACTAGCTAGATAATAACAAAATAAACTATCTAATACGATAAGATAAACTAACTAATCAAGTTTATATAGTGAAAGAGAAATACATGTAAAACTAATTAAAAGTTTCATTGACACCAACATTAGAATTACTATGATTGTCTAGGCCTTGTAGCGGTATATTCCTTTCGGATTCGTACCGACCTTTTAGTGGGTCCTAACGTCCTTTTTAGCATGGTTAGGTCACTAAACCCCTATTGGCAATTCCCATCCCAACTCTCGTTATAAAGATAGAAATTGACTAATACAAGCAATTGTTTATGACCACTAAACATAGTTATAGAATTTGACCCAACCAAAGGAAGAAACAACTGGATGGTTCAATTGGTATCTATTCCTCTTTTAATTCATTTAACTCGTGAATCATTTCAATATTACAACTCTATTTATTTTATTTACACATTGATAATTTTACAATATTAGAATTAATCTAATTTATGTGATTATGTGATTAAGTAAATTAACAAGAAAAAGTATGAAATTAGACTATGAAATATAAATACTAAAGTGATTATGGTGATTATATTAATAATGATTCTAATGAGAATCTTTAGGATTATATGATTAGGTAACTTATAATGTGACATGCTAAACAATATTTTGGTTTTAACTAGATTAATTTTAGATTGATTTCTTAACAACATCAATATTATGAAAATGATACTAGTGAGATTATAACTCATGATGGTCAAAATTACATAAGTAAATCAAGGATGGAGATTTACCGTAATTGGAATGCGATTATGTAAGAAATAATGTAAAGAACAAATATCCAATAACAAAAGCTATGAAAACACTAGAGAAAAGCTAAGAAATAAACTATATTCTAAAACTTGTAAGAAAGAAATAAACTATGAAATGTGTTATTGTATGATAAGATGATAATGGATAATTGGATGATAATGGCTGCTGATCCCTCGTCCAAATTCGTACCCTAGTCAAAGCATTAACGCACTCATTTAAGCTCGGTTTGAAGAAGAGCTAAGTAACGTCCACTTGCAGAAATACCCGATCGGGTATTTGGTGATCCGATCGGGTTTTTGTGTAAGATGGATTTTCCGTCTTTTCATCTTAGGCACGGAATCATATGCCTTGGTCTTGGTCAATGCAATGCGGAATTGGGCTTGGGCTGATCTTCTCTTGACTTGGGTTGATATTTCCTTTTAAAGTTCAAAGCCAAAATCCAAATTGAGTTCATTCGAGGAAGGATGTAGCGGAATCGTAATCAAATCGTGAACTGGCTATCATCAATTCCTTGAAAACTCGTATCCTAGTGTCTTTGCTCCATAAAGTAGGAAAATATAACAAAACCACTTCATTTCCTATAAAACGAGTCAAAACACGCAAAACAACTAGAATAGCAATATTAGCTCGTTAGTCACTTAACAAAGTGCATAAATTGTATAGAAATCGAGCTAAAACGGGGGATAAATCAGAACAAAATATCACTTATCAAACTCCCCCAAGCTAAACCCTTGCTTGTCCTCAAGCAAATATAACAATCATAACTAGGACAAGGGTAGCTAAAAATGATCAATCTATCGTACAAGTCTCAAAAAGTAAGCTCTTAATAAGTAGATGAATCATAAGCCCGCAGCAACAAGGGCGAAGGAAAATGCGGAGCATGGTTGAGATTTACATAACGGCGCAGCATAGAAAATATTCTTTGGACCATTTCAGCTCTTGCATGATCTTTCAACAATGGACTCTCACGGTGCACTCTTCACTCAAATTTTTTTAAAAAAATAGGAAATAATTTTTCAAATTTTAAGTGTCACTCACCTATCTACAACTTATAAGAATGTGCCCGCAGTCTAGTATGGTAGACAATCCAAAATCATTAAGTAAAACTAATCATGATCAAAATATAATGTAAGAAGCACTAGTAAAGTAAAGAAGAGGCTTGGGAAATTTGGGTAAGAAAGTGGACAAATGAATTTGGTCATGTGGAGCTTAAAGTCAAGCTAGTAATAA
The DNA here is from genome assembly GCA_022085475.1 of Heliosperma pusillum. Classification (NCBI taxonomy): domain Eukaryota; kingdom Viridiplantae; phylum Streptophyta; class Magnoliopsida; order Caryophyllales; family Caryophyllaceae; genus Heliosperma; species Heliosperma pusillum. The sequence continues at coordinate 8,381 of JAIUZE010071660.1, read as the reverse complement.
CCAAATGTGTAGTGGATACTCAATCCAAATCATACAAATTCCCATCAACAAAAGTCAAAGCCAAAAGCAGCATATTGGCTTATTAAACATGACAAACCAAATTACGACTTCCCATAATTTTCTTTCTTTTCATCTCATGGAAGCGTTTTTCCTCTTTTTTTTTTTTTTTTTTTTTCATTTGAGCTTTCAATTTCATTTCATTTTTCATCGTTCTTTCAAAGCTCTTTTTTTTTCTTTTTCTCTTTCACATCAAAACCCGGGAATCAGTAATCCCGAGACAATTTCACACCAAATGGTGGCATTATCAGAACATCGCAAAAGCATAGAACACCCCTACACAAATGGCAAAATTATTATGTAGCTAGGAAGAAGGGTGTTTTTGCGAAAGGTGAACAAGAGATTGAATGGCTTCAAGATGTAGATCACGACAGTAATACTTATAGGAAATGGAATAAAAACCATACTTATGCGTTTTGATGTAACACAGACTATAAGGAGAAACTACTCACTCCTAAACTGGGATCGGGTTCAGATGTACCGACCACTGGAGGCTCTACCTTACAATATGAGTAGCTTGCCAAAGTCAAGATCAAGTTTAATTAAGTCCAAATGCAATTTCCTACCTACTGTGTACAAGACATCCCCATGAATGCATAATTCCTCATAATATAACGAAACATCAGCTTATAAAAACTATAAAATGAGAAATGTAAGATGGAAATGATCTTTTCTTTTCGTGTTTTAAGTTTTTCGATTAGTTTTTTTTTTATATAAAAACTAAAAAGAAACTAAGAAAATTAAAAGAAAAGAAACTAAAAAGAAAACTAAAAATCTAAATGCAATCCTAAATGCAGTTCCTAAATGCAAATCCTCCCCCAAGCTAAAACTTCACATTGTCCTTAATGTGCAGGCAATTATAATAGAAACAAACCGAAAGACGGTTGATAGCACAAGGAACAGAAAAACGATATGAAATTCTAATGGGAAAATGGCTAAAATAAAACGAAAAAAAATGCAAAAGAAAGAACGGAAAGAAAGAAAATTCTTACAAAATGTCTAGCATCCCCCAAGCTAGTTATGAACAAGGGGAGCTCATCATCTCATCCCAAAGGCCACCAGCCACGGCCTCTCCTCTCAGAAGGAGGTGGCTCGGATGCGGATCCAGAAGCATCTGTGTAGTAGGTATCATCTGCAGAATGATAACTACCACGAGAAGGAAAGATCCCGGTTGGGTTGCTGGCTCCTAAGGACTGGTACTCCTCTACTTGCTGATCTCCAAAATCACCTCTATACCCCCCAAAACTCTCGACGCCATAGTCGGTTCCACAGTAATCCGGTCCGGCTCACCTGCAGCATAAGTAGTACCATACGCCCCTTCGGGCCAACTATAAAAAGACGGGTGGGGGCCCTCAGGTCTAATCATACCTTGCCTAACAAAGTGGTCATAGATGGGGTGCAAAGCAAGCTGCTGGTTGGACTAAATTCTATTAACGGATAAGGTTAGGGTTTCAAACATGGCGGTCACATCGCCCTCAGCATGGGTCGAGTGAGAGGATGACCCTACCTCAGGGCGGCGGGATCTAAGTTGAACAGGGGGATCAATGGGGGTAATATCCCCAACAGGAAGGTAGTAAGTAGGTCGGGGTAAGATAGCCTCACCCTCTTGAAGTGGAGGTTGCTGCCGAAGAAATGGAATTTGCTCTACCTCGGCGGTCAACTTGACCGAATCACGGCTAGCAATCCTCCAAATCATATGGGGGTGAGAAGTACGAAATCAGTTGAGCTGAACAAAGTAATCAAAATCCAACCCATTTCCCATCTCGGTGGGAGGTGTAGTCAATGCCTGAAGGTCGGTGGTGGCTTGGTTAAAGCCACAAACTCGCATAGCAAGGTGAGTGATAAGACCTCCATAGACAATGGCAGTGTTCTTAGGATTAATAGCTTTGGTCAACTGAACAGCAAAATGATACGGTATACTAACAGACCACGGCTCATCACCATTCACATTCAAAAATCCTCCTAACATTTCTAACTCTACTCGTCTCACCAAATGAGGTTCAGCACGACCCAAAAAGGTCCATCCCATGAATCTTTGCCAGATTCTAATGGCGAGATGATGGATATGTTGGTGTGGGACATGATCCAAACGAGAGACAGGGTAAGTCGAAATAGCACTCCAAAGCAGGCTAACATCAAAGCCTTCCGGAGGTGAGGTAACAGTATTTTCAGTGGTGAGACCAAAATATCTAGCAAAAGTCTCCAAGTTCATATTATAATCATCATTAAACAAGCGAAACCGAACTTGAGGCATAGTGTTTCTATTTCTAGACCGATGTAACTCAAAAGCGCTCAAAATTTCAAGGGTTAATTGAGGGTAGGTCTCATAACTAAAGTTCATGCTAACATTCATACCTAGACCCCTAAATAACACTTTAACATGCTCAAGAAGTTTCATATGCCTTAAAGAAGAAACATTGAGGAATTTGGTAGCCCTCATACCTTTGCTTTTAAGAACGCACCATTTTTGCCATTGCTCATTGGAGCTAAATTCTACACCCGGAAAGTTAGGATCATGCATAGCATCCCCTTGATTTTCGGGTTTTCATTCGCTTCAAGCATTTCTATATCTTCCTCTTGTGCTCTACTACTTTCTCCTTGAGTGGAGGTTCTTGCCCTCTTTGATTTACTTAATGTAGGTGCCATTTTTTACAAATAACTAGTATTAAAACACTTCATTCATAAACACAAGTGGATAGCATAAGTGTTATAATACTAAGCTTTAAGCACAAATTCAAGCATAGTAACCTTAGTAAAACATTGTCATGCTATCTTTTGAGCACAAATGGATGACATTAAGCATAACAATATCTTACTAAGATGAACAACATATACTTAAATCATGAGTTTGGCTACTACCTAAAGGTACTAATGCTAACTTAACATGACAAGATCATAAGTGCATAGTATAAAGCATGAATTCAAGCATCATACTACCACTTAAACATAAGTTGTTAACATATAGCAAAGATGAGTATCTTAATTAGCTAATGGGCATCCAAATCAAAGTAATGTTGGAGTAGGTGTCCTCCATAATAGTGCGCCACATAATAAATCTTATTATGGAATATAATTGGGATAATTATTGACTATATATATGATTAGTCAGTTGATTAACGTAAATCAATAACGGTTGGTTAACTAGAGTTTGACGTTATTGTCGTTTGACGGCGGTGATCAACTCATCCCTTTCGGTCACACCTAAAGGATGAAATCCAAATAGTAACTAATTATTTGTATACGATACAGTTAATTAGTACATTACATATATTCGATATGTACGAGAGTTAATTGTTAGAAATTGAGTTAAGAACTCAAATTCGATTAAGCTTATTTTTCAATTATGCGATAATTGACTAATAAATTTATATCTTATTTTAATACGATTAAATAAGATTTAACTTAGTAATTAATCGTTAAATTACTAAATTAGTTGAGGTTTTGAGATAGAGGTAATTAGTTAATTATATTTACAAGGAGTTGTAAAATAAATTAACTAAGCATTGTGGGACCCATTATATATTGATATAATGGTAAAATATTACTTAAAATGTTAAGTACATATTATTTATTTAATTGAGTCATATAATTGTTATATGATCAAATTAACACTTAATTATACAAGATAATTAACCATATGATCAATAAGTATTTGTAAGACAAATATCAAAAATCAAAATGGACCAAACTAAGGCCATTGTGGCCGGTTGGCTTGTAGTTACAAGGTGATGATTTTTGTTCATGTTTACACTCCTTAGTTACCTTATGAAAGTGACATAACAAGTAGTAAACAATCATCACTTGTTCTACAACACTCCACTCTAATGCATGTGATCAAATTATGCAAAATAAGAGTCCTTATTTGGACAATTTGGACCGGCCAAATGGCCTATAAAATGAGCAGTTTGTTCATTTTATACTTACTTCATTTTGTGCTTTGTTTTCTTACTTCTCTCAAAACCTCATATTCTTACTAAAACTCTCAAACACTAATATTTACTAAGTATTACTAGTGTAGTAATATAGTCATAATATTAGTAGAATAATATCTATCTTATTATCTAGTTAATAATAAGGGTAGATTATTTGGGTTAATCTTGGTGCAACTTAGAGGAGATCTTCTACTTTGGAGATTATTTGTGTTCATCCATATTATTAGCTCAAGAACAACAAGAAGGAGTTCTTGTTGTGCCCTTATCTTTTCCATATCAATGTGAGGAAATTTCTTCTTTTATATAAATGTCTTTATATTTGCATGCATGTTACATAGATCATTAAAACTAAATTAAAAGTAATTTAGCAATAATTAGAGGAGTCTAATTAAGGTCTATGGACTTTCAATTGGTATCAGAGCTAGCTTGTAGCATGCATGTTCATTTTGGACATTTTTATTAAAGTTATAAGATAACTAATAAATCAAAGATTTTGAGTTAAAATACGATTCTGACAAACATTTTTGGTGCATGTATACCTACTGACCTCAAAATGTTTGTGGTTAAATTTCGTGATTTTAGGGATTAATTTGCTATTTATTTTGATTTTTGGCGTTTAAACCGAGTTAACATGCATTTTATGAGTTAAAAATTAACTAAAAATAGTTTCATCTTGATTCTGGCCATAAAGTTTTAATATGATCTCACATGCATTTCTTACATATTGTATGTAAAATTTCGTTAATTTTACATATGTATTGCATGTTCATTGATTTTTATACGATAAAAGTCAATAATATGAGATTATAATGTTCATAAAATTGAAACGTCCATTTATCGTCTTGAAAAGTTTTTGTACATTTTACATTTTGATGTTGATACTCTTGGTGAAATTTCATAATTTGTTTCACTGTTTTACTATATCTAATGTTTTTATTTGATAAAACCATTAAATACAAAGCTATTTGTTCATAAAATTAATTTAAATTTTTTGAGCAAATGTTTTTTATTTTTATAGTTCCTGGAAATTTTCCAGAATGTACAAAATTTTTGGTTTCAAATTTTATGATGTTTATATTTTATTTTGGTTTTATTTCATAATTGTTATGATTAAACCGTAATATTTAGCAAATGAAATCAAATCGATCTAATTAATGACCAACAAAATTAGTAGTGACTAATTTTGAGTTCTAAATTAGTTTAGTTAATTAGTTTGAATTTAAATGCGATTTAAATGTTGATAGTGATTTTTAATGGTTAAAAATCAATAAATCCCGGAAAAATCGAGCTACAATGAGCATGAATGAATTTAGGACGATTTTGGCATGAATTTTTGCAGCAATTTATTTAATTTATGGTTGAATGAATGAATGTTATTTATTTAATAATTTATGCAAATTTTGTACCTAGTATGGCCTAGTTATTTTTAATCGTTATTACCCGTAATGTAAGGGAATAACGGTTTGGTTGTAATTTTATTGCGATCTCGTATCGCCGGTTTGTATATTTTAATAATTTTATAGAATAAATGTATAATAGGAATTTGTATATTTGTATATTTGTAATTATTTTTATGAAGACCGGTGACTCCCGAAAGACGGTGCCATTTTGGAAGGTGTTCCAAGTGAAGAGGCAAGGGACCAAAGGAGTTGGTTTCCGAATTTGTAACTATCTAGTTAATTTGATTCGCTAGGTGGCCATACTAGGATTTTATTGTTGCTTGATTGCTTGCTTTATTTTCGCTCATGCCAAAATCGTCACACATGCATTTTATTTACCGTTATTGTCAATTCAACGTTATTCACAATTCACCGACTTAGTTCACTTATAGGGAATTAATAACTAAATTGACAAGATCTCTCACATGTTTAAAAATTGAGATTAGCCTTACCAATTAATAACACCTATGAATCCCGTGTTCATTAGGGCTACCACGCTCGTTGGTCCCTTTTTACCTCGGGTAAGTAGGGTGATACGATCACAAGCTAAAATTGGATTGGACTCAACGAGATAAGCGTTATCTTGGGACTAGGAGATGGATTTGTTGAAATCCGTCAACCAAGAGTTCTAAGGGTAGAATTAGTCAAGTAATGACTTACCGTTTCTAGATAAAGGTAGCATGCGATGACTATTTTTATTTAAAAAAAAATGGGTCTTGGAATCATTTATATAATTTAGTGAGAGGTCATTATATGAATGCTAAACTTGTTAAAATGTTTTTCAAGTAAATTAACAATGAATGTTTATATATTTCTTTTTGTTGTAGTTACCATATTCGCATAATGTCAACATCATCAATCGTTGCATCCTTGGGTAAAGACTCATGGTTGAGGTCCGTCATGGACAAGTGTGTCCTTAAGGATGACGGAAGTAACTTCGTTGAATGGGAATCAACGATCAAGAGCGCCGCGTTATCCGATAACGTGCTTCGCTACTTGGTTGAAGAGCCCCCCCACCGAACCCGCGCCTAGATCGTCCGCGGTGGTTCGGGCCGAATATGACCTTTATTTAAAGGTTGCTAATGACGTCAAGAATGTCTTGATTTGGTCAATCTCACCCAAACTCAAACTCCAATTGATCTCTCTCAATGCATATGCGATATTCACGAGGATCACTTCGATGTTTTCGCAAGCCCCTCAAATTCTCCAATATGAGGCAATTACGAAATTCTTTGACACTAAGCTTCAAAGAGGCCAAAAAGTTGGCCCACACGTGCTCAAAATGGTTGAGCACGCGGACACCTTAGAGCGTCTAGGGTGCAAAATTCAAAAGAATTTGGTGGTGGGTAAAATCCTTCATTCACTCTCACCTAAGTTCACCCAATTTAGGGTGAACTATAACATGAATGGCATGGACAAGAGTTTTCATGAACTCCATGCACTCCTCACCCAAGCTGAGAGAGACATGGAGGCAAGTGAGAGTGAACCCAAGGATGTTCTTTCCATGAAAATGAAGAACATGAACCTTGGGGTGAGGAAGGACAAGGGAAAGGGTAAGACTCTTTTCAAGAAATCCGGCAAGGGAAAGGCCAAGGTCTTTTATGTAATGGCAAAGGGCATTGGAAACGCAATTGCCCCAAGTACTTGAAAGACAAGAAAGACGGTGGTGTGACAACGTCAGGTAAAATTCTTTCATCACTCTATATGATAGATATTAACTTTGCTAGTACATCTTCTTGGGTATTTGATACCGGTTGTGGTTCTCACCTTTGTAATCATGTACAGGGGCTGAGGGACGTGCAAGCACTAGCCAAGGGGGACGTGGACCTACGCATGGGAAATGGAGCTAAGGTAGCCGCAGTTTCCGTGGGCACCTATTTAAACCCCACCGGCAGTACCTATTTTTCTAGTAAAATATTTTACGAAAGCTTTTCAGCAATTTTAAGTTTTAATTTATAATTTTAAGTTCCGAGTCGAATTTAGAATTTCCGAGTTCGTATTTGGAATTTCTGCGAGATTCCATGAAAAAGCCGTCTTCAGTCTAGTTTGACTTTTCTTGACTTTGAAAATCGTCTTTGACTTTTTCTCTCATAACTCACACTACTCCCTCTTTAACCTAATATTTCATTTCATCACAAAAATCAAACACTTTTCTTTCTTCTTCCTTAAGCAACTTTTCCTCTTTGAATATCGATCTTAGAATTGGCGTAGTTTCTTCGTTACTCGATAGAATTTACGTAAGTTTATCTTATTCTTCCTCCCGTACCTTCCTCTATCCGTATTGATAATAAAATTATCGTCTTTCTCGCTTTTTAAGCATTCCGTCTTTCTCAAGATGAACTTTATTCATCTTTTTACGATCTAATTGTAGGTGGCGACCTCCAAGATCCCGACAAAGACTATTTCCTTATAGAAGAGGAGCTTGACGATCATTAGAGGCGCATAGAAGGTAACGGTGAAGGGTTACTCGGTATTACTTACGTGTTTTAAATGTTTATATGCTAGAAAATCGTATTTGATTACGATTAGAAAGATTAGGATCCATGCTATGATAAGTAAATGATGTTATATGATGAATATTGATGATATATATTGATTGTTGATGATTATTAGTAGTGATTTATGAGAATTGAAATGGATTGAATATGAAAAGGGAGCTCACGGATGAACTGGGGTTCCTGGCCGGTCGACCGGCCGCCGGTCTGCCAACCGGCTGGGAACACTCCAGAAACACCTTTGAAATTTTGGATTTTGTATGAAGGGGAGCTCTGTGCCGGTCGACCGGCCGCCGGTCGACTGACCGGCCCAGACCTCATTTCTCTGTTTTTGGAATTTGCCCTGTGTTCTGAACTGGCCCACCGGCCGCCGGTCTACTGCCCGGCCTGGAACACGGCTGTATATTTTCCTACAATCTCTAAAACTCGTAATTTATAATAGTTCGCATGATCCGTTT